>JASAND010011325.1:0-12499 GCA_030248195.1 Trissonchulus latispiculum
TTAAGGTGGTGATTCCTTTTGGGCACATATTGATTGACGGCCCAAATCAGGATGAAATTTAATGAAACTTTCCAAAATAAGTTCTTTTAGCATTCTAACACCCTCCGCGCAATTCCGCTTCAAAACTTCAACGTTTCCGTTCAGGGCGGTTTTTGCCGTTTTTTGACAGTTAGACAGTAGTTACATAGCTATGATTATATTCATTCGAAAGATCTTGTTGAGCTCTACATTTTTGCTTTTGAAGCACCTTTCTAGCGTTTCTCTATAGTGAGATATAACTGATTTTCTTATTTTGGCGTTGAAAACTTGTCATTTTTGCAGAAATCAAATAATCCGCCATTTCTTGAGTTACGCAAGCCGTAAAATTAAACGAATGGAGTCAATTTGATGGTCACTTCGAGGCCGATTATTCGTGGCGTTATTATCTTCTAAGTGCTAGCCTGTACGCTGCTATCATAAAAAATGTAGTTTTTGCAAAAACATGACCAAATTTTTTCCAGCGATTGTGGAGCATTTATTATGCATGATAGAAAGTTGCCACTTACTAGACATGTTTTACACTATTACCCAGGGACCCTTTTTTAGTTGCCCCGATTGCTGCTTTCTAGCTGAAGTGGTCGCTTGCTAAAGTTGGGAAAAGTAGGCAAAAACCAGGTTGCGCATACATTTTAGCTAAAATCTACATTACGAAGAGCGGTTTCATAATAACTAAAAAAGGGTCCCCAGGTATTTAGTAGAGGTATCGAATGGCATAATCGATGTCTCACGAAAAAAATTACTTCAGTCTGCAAAAAATCTGCAAAATTAAAGTATTTCGAAAATGCAGTAAAATAGTTTCCGAAAACTGAGGCTAGTTTCCTTGCATTTATTAGAAAGAAAAAATGTTAAGCTCCATTTTGATATAAAAATGGCTTCTTAACTCGAAGTAATGAATGAGTAATAAGGGTTCAAAGTTGATGTCTCCAAAAGGAATCACCACCTTAATCAACAGTTTTTCTCAGTTTTGTAAGTGATGATGGTGAAACTGTCCCAAATCATTATGCTCAAGACATCGTTGAAATTGATCAGCCTACAGTCACAACGCTGAGAACATTCACTGTCCCTCGAGATTGGGTAAACGCAATTATAACGCCTATTTTCAAAAAAGGAAATTCGAATTGCCCTAAACATTATCGTCCTATGTAGGGTTGCGCCGTTAGCAAAATTACGGGCCGGGGCCGGGTCGGGGCCTTCCCAGACTGCGGGGCTGGGTAGGGGAGAGGCCGGCCCGCCCCGGCCCGGGCCCGGCCCCAAGCCCCGGCCCCGTTACATGGCCCCGGCCCCGGCCCCGGCCCTGTTACATGGCCCTGAAGGACTCAACGGCCCCAGCGACCCCAGACTCCATTTAACAGCCTTTTGCAAGTGTATTGGCACTATGCCATACACTGGCTTTCTTAGTGCTTTGTCCGGATACCAATTTTAATAAATATAGTATTTATTTCTTCTTTAGCTGGAATGTATAAAATGAAAATTAGTATGCTAAGTGCATTGTGAGTTATTTCTTTATTCAGAAGTCCTATCTTCAGCACAAAGATTTTTGTGCCCAAATTATGAAAATTAAGTTTATAAACTATTTAAACAGCAGAACTGACAGCCTCCACGCAGTCTTTGCCTGCTAGCAATCTAAGCGGTTGTAGATTTTTGAGCACTAGTGTTGTTGGGAGCTGCACACAGGCACATTAAGGAATTAAGGTTGCGTTTGACAGGGGAATCATGAAATGACAATAAAGGTTTGCCTTTCCCTATAATTTGGAACTTTCTATGGTATTTCTGAACCAAATATTGTATCTGCGCTACGTTATCATTTTGCTTGCTACGGAAAGGGAAGCCTGACGTGCTGAGAAATCAGAAACGTTTAGGCATTTCAGAAAATAATTTCGGTTCGATATCGGAAGAAATAACTAATGCAAAGTCATGTGAAATTGTAAAGAAAACTTAAGGCTTACAGCGTTTAGCCGAGCTTCGAACAGAAAACATGTTATGCAATTGAATAATATCAGACTTACAACGGAATATTGACCCTCTTGGGACCTTATATGTTTATATGCGAATCAATTGTTCTGACCAATTGTTGAAATGGCTTGCTTGCGAAGTTAACTACAATTGCTAAGATAATCGTTATTTGTTAACGTTTATTGTCTACGTTAATAGCACGTGCTGCTAATATTTTATGTTTTGCGTAATATACATATACATTGCTATTATAATATGTAATGGAAAAAGCTGAATAAAACTCGAAAATGAGAGAGAAAAGCTCAGCTTGTCGCAGATTGTAATTCTTGATTTAATTGATTTAATTGTCCAATGCACTGATTATGAGCGATGTGCCTGTGAAATCTAAATGTGAATTATGAGACGTCCAAGCACTGTATGAAAATGATTGTCATGTAATTACCAGAGTTGCCAGTCAGGGAAAAAACCCCCAGAAATTCATCATTAGGGACATAGGTTCTAGTGTAGATGGGAAGAATAAGGTTAGAAGTAGCACTACTAGCACGCAAATGACGCAAAATGGAATAGAACTTCAGTGGAATGTAGCTTAATGAAGTTTCGGTAGGTTACCGACTAATAATGGAGGGGTCGTTACCCTTCCCGGGTCAGTAATAGGCCCTAACATTGCTCTTGTTGTATAACGGAGGAGTCGTTACTCTTCCCAGGCCACGAATAAGGCCTCTCATTGTCAGGAAGTTAGTTGAAATCCGATTAAAACAGCTAAAATTATCAAAGAAAACGAATACAAGGAAAGAGATTGTCAAATAACCAGTAATTTGACAAGGAATTTCGAGTTTAAAACGTTTTTACGCCGGTAATAAGTGCAAATACTGGAAGATGGGTCAAAATAAGGTAATAATTCATCCATTAGTAGCATAAGGTAATGTTAATTAGTGCTCCCAAGTGTTAGCTAGGCATAATTTACATCAGTTAGGTGATAATTAGTCAATTTGTGCAATTTTTGGCTAAAATACAAGTTGGGCTCATCTGAAAGGCAATTCTTTTCTGATTCCAAAACTCCAAACCCGGTCTTTTAACTCCCAATAGCGCGAAAGATACAGGCCAAAGAAGTTTTGAACGATTACATTTTAATTATTTAACATTGGCCCTACGTGAACTTTGTAACAAGGAGTAACAACCACGTGTTGTTACGTTCATTCATTTTCCCCTTCATTCTTGGGCTTCTGTTGTCCCTCACCCAGCAAAGACTTGCCTTGCAGAGAAGAGTTAGTACACACCATAGGTGTGAAAATAGGTTTGGAGGGGGCTTAACTCCCTCCCAAATAATTAAAATGAAACAAAAATTAGTTGTCTTAGGTAGTTGGATACGTAGAATAATAATATTTAGTTTTTATCTCGTGTAAAATTATGTAGATCTTCGTATGCACATTTTTTAGGCAACAATTGCCCTCCTAACTAGTTTGTGGGGAACAGAGAGTTCCAGCGAGGGAGAGCAATTGTTGCTAGGATTAACGGGCGGCTTCCCTTGTCTACGAACGAAAGGTTACGCCCAACAGGAAAGAAAGGGGCTTGGAGACAAGGAAGCGCTTAAAAATAGTAAACATAAAATATTACTAAATAACACGGCCAAATTGGCACTTAATAGTTAGTTTTCCATAATCGGCCCCGAGAGGCCTTTATTTTGTACAATTTCGTTTTTTAATTCTTATAACTTAATTTTTAAAGCCAGAAATTTCCCCTTTGGTTACCTCTACGTGTTAACCAAAAAGTCTGCAAAGTTTCCCAAAATTCAGCTTGGGAAATCCATCAAAAAGGGGTCAGTTGGAGGGTCATAATTTCTTTCCCTCGTTAATCTCCCCTCCAACGGACCAGCCGCCTCGCCAGCCCGCGTCGGGCACACAGTTTAATATAGGGAGCTTCCAGAAATTTCTGGAAGCTCCACCCAAAATCAAAGAAAGTCCGCCAGAAAAGCAAACACCAGTGAGCTGTCAGACTCCTGTCAGCTCACTGGAAAATTTCAAATTTTCACCAGTGTTCGTCTGAGTCTCGGCCGAGAGTGGTCGGGTTTTCCCCCCACTATTAGCACGTCTTCCCGTTGTGACAGCGTTTTGGTCGGGAATAAAAGACGTGCTTTCCCCAGTTAGGACTCGAGTTAAGGCCCTCCTCTGACCCGCACTGGTCAGAGGAGAAGATCTGAGCACACACGACGAACACCGCACGTTGAGGGCCACATGAGCGTATTATGCTCGGCCAGAGTCTGCACTCTAGGAACGCATTTTTAGGAATTTTTCAGAAGGCCTTTTGGCTAAAAACTCACTTTTTGTGGCCTCCGGCCTTTATTCAAAATTAATCTTGTTTGACCGGGCCACGGCCTAATTGGCCCTTTATTTTTTAGTAGGGGCTTAATGCCCGGTTTTTACCTTTTTTATCGTGTCGGGGTCTTATAGAAGAACTGGGATTTTAAGTGGGGACCCCCCCCCCGAGTTGAGATAGGAGGTCCCTCGGTTACGACCTCAAATCAGAACTGAGCTAAGTCTAGGGAATAATCCTCCCCACAGCCGGCAATTAGGAATTGCCGGCCGTAATTGCAAAAAGTAGGCGCTGCTGAAGTTAACAATATTGTCTGTAATTATGAATTGTTGTCTTGTGTAGGTCGGCAACTAAAAGTAATAGGAACTATAGATCTGAATCGGTTCTAACTATTAATTATCAGGTTGTTTTGAAGGAGAATGGCCGGCTTCTCCGAAGTTAATTTAATTTAATAAAGCTGTCCTTAGCGGAATGTGAATGCCTGGGCAATTATTACTCGTTCTGCTTTCCAAAGTTATCAAAGTTTTAAAATTCGTAGGCTCTGTCAAAATTACAAAGTTCTGAAACTTCAAAACGCCGCTAATATTGGAACAAAATGTGCATACAATAAGTAGGTAGGTAATGTTAAAGAGTAGTTAGGCCTCATTATGGTTGTATAATCATATGTGTAAATACTGTTGTAAATTATAGTGTGCATGAGACCCCCCCCCCAAATTTACGTAAGTGGCTCCTTGGGTAAACCCCTCATGGAGTGTGAGGTTCCAAGGCTAACCTCTTTTTGTAGAGTGTGAGTTATGAACCAAAATTGTGTAATTGCGAGTGTGAATGAGGGCATACCATGTAAACCCCCTTAGTTTGATAAGGGTATTGGGACTGCCAGAATGAATGAGTAAAATGTTCAGATATTAGGCAGGAAAGAATGGGGCCAAATTGAGTAGCAATTTGGGCCCCAAACATAGATAAGTTAAATTCCGTAATATTTATTGGTTAGATGCGTAACTGCGGGGAAAATGTTAATTTTGGAGCGAAAATCGTATGAATTTGCATAGAAATGTTAGGGTATTCAGCGAGTAACATAGGTTTTGCAGCCTAGGGTCACGGGGACCCCGAATTAGGTCTGCCAAATCTGTTGGATTTCCGGTCATCCGTGTAGGTAGCCCTGCGATTAGGGGACGGATGAGCCGCACCCGTGGAATCCAGAGATAACCGAATCGGGATTATAACAGAGAGATGTTTGAATTAATATGAAATTAACCAAAGTTTAGTATAGTATAGTATAGTATAGTTTAGTTTAAGATAGGGAGCTTCCAGAAATTTCTGGAAGCTCCACCAAAATCAAAGGAAATCCGACAGACAAAGCAAACACCAGTGAGCTGTCAGATTGCTGTCAGCTCACTGGAAATTTTAAACTTCCAGTCAGTGTTTGCTTGAGGTACGGCCGAGAGCGGTCGGTTTTCTCCCCCCAATCTGAGTGTACTTCCTGTTGTGCCAGCATTTTGGCCGGGAATAAAAGTACACTTTACCCTTCTAGGACACGAGTTAAGGCCCTCCTCTGACCCGCACTGGTCAGAGGAGAAGATCTGAGCCAACACAGCAAACACCACACGTTGAGGGCCACATGAGCGTATTATGCTCGGCCAGAATCTGCACTCTAGGAACGCGAGTTTAGGGATTTTAGAAGGCCTTTTCGGCCTAAAATTTACCTTTTTGTGGCCTTCGGGCCTTGATTTAAAATTAACTTTGTTTAACCAAGCCACGGCCTAACTGGCCTTTTATTTTTAATAGGGTCTTTATGCCCAAATTTTTCCTTTTTTCCTATTTTTCGGGGTTTTGTAGACGAACTGGGATTCTGAGTGGGGACCCACCCCTGAGTTGAGATAGGAGGTCCCTTGGTTACGACCTCATGTTAAGAACTGAGTTAAGTCTAGGGACTAATTCTCCCCACAGCCGGCAATTAGGAATTGCTGGCCGTAATTGTAAACTGTAGGCGCTACTGAAGTCAAGAAACATTGTCTGTAATCTTGTGTAGGCAACCCAAAACTACTAAGAACTAAAAAATCTGAATCGTTTTTTCAAACTGTTAATTATCAGGTTGTTCTAAAAGGGGAATGGCCAACTTCCCCGTTACTAACTTAATTAGTTAGAAGCTGTCCTTAGCGGAAACGTGGTCATGATTTGTTTCTTAGTAATAATTGCCTAAGCAATTATTACTCGTTCGGCTTTCCTCGTCCAAAGTTTTAAAAGCCCAATAAAAATTTTCTTTCATCAGAGTTCATGAGGTTCCAAACCTTAAGATAAAACCCAGGAAGATGTAAATCGAATTTACTTCAGAATCAGGGCAAAAAATGTGCATACAATAAGTAGGTAGGTAATGTTAAGGAGTAGTTAGGCCTCATTATGATTGTATAATCGTATGTGCAAATATTGTTGTAAATTATAGTGTGAATGAGACCCCCAAATTTACGTAAGTGGCTCCTTGGGTAAATCCCTCATGGAGTGTGAGGTTCCAAGGTTAGTCCGTTTTGTAGAATGTGAGTTATGAACCAAACTTTTGTAACTGCTAGTGTGAATGAGGGCATACCATGTAACCCCCCTTTGTTTGATAAGGGTATTGGGACTGCCAGAATGAATGAATAAAATGTTCAGATATTAGGCAGGAAAATATGGGGGCCAAATTGAGTAGCAATTTGGGCCCAAAACATAGATAAGTCTGCCTAGAAGTGTCCTGACTGACTAGAAAACTCATTGTTTTCAAATCATAGAAATTGCTCAAGCCAACTAAACATAGTGCCAGCAATACCGTAAGCTTGAAGTTTTTTTTAACAATTTACAATGGCTAACAGAATTAAAAGCCTTTTTGACATCAAGAAAGAGTACATCGACATAATTGCCCTTGTCAACAGCAGCTCCCCACTGATAAACCGACTTTATCAAACTAGTTAAAGTAGAACGTTTCTTAAGAAAACCATGTTAAACAGACGAAAAAATACCTTTTGGTGTCCGTACTCAATTAACATTTCATTTATAATAATTTCTAAGGGTTTGATTGAATTACAGACAATACTAATATCACGATAATTTTCTACTTTAGTAGAGTCCCCTTTTCTAAAGATAGAAGTAACATTAGCACTTTTCCAAATTTGAGGAATCCATCCACAGTGGAAACAGAAATCATATAGAATGGATAATGGATGTGCGAGCTCAAAAGCTAATTTACGAAGAAAAACAGCAGGTAATTTATCCGGGCCAGTCACAAACTTGCCACAAAAGTATTATGCCTAACATCAAACAAGGTTTCCTTTAATGCTCTTTTAAAGAAAAATAAGGTGTCGGCATCAACTACTCTTTGAGGTAAATTATTCCAAGTATGAATTACCCGGTAGGCAAACAACGCTTGAACCCCGGTCAGGTTAATTTTTGGTAATCTTAACTTATATATGGGATTTTATTAGCCTATCTTGAAGAGCGTCCAAGATAACCCTGGAGGGTGTTATTGTCGCTCCCGCTGCTTCCGTTCAAATTTTTTGGGACTTTGAAATTTTCGAAAATTTTGGTTCGTCCAAGTGCCAAAATTTGGCAAAGATTGCCTGACCACCCTGAACTACTGGAAAGAGCGGATTGTATGTATGTATAGGGCATCTGTTGCGCTTCATGATGATATATGCCACACTGCTCTAACCCCTCCGGTGCGACCTGGGGGTGACCTGGACATGGCGGGGAAAACTCACATGTGGGAAAAAACCCCACTTTTCAAAATTGAATATTTTTCAAACCATTAGCAGGAATGGTCAAACTAATACATACATTTCTTTAATAGAGCCTATAGATTAAATTGGTATAGGTTTTACCTGGGTTCGTTCTGTTATGGTGGTCCAAGGGGTCTAAATCGGACATGGTGCCATTTCAAGCCAAAATTTCAATTCTTGCCAAAAATGCTTATTTTTGCTTTAAAATGGGTCTAGTTTGGCTTTAAATACAAAAAAAAGTTTTCTACTCCATAGGATGCTTAAACTGCCGAAAGTAACAATTTTTAAAAATTTCCAAAATTCCAAAACGTGCTAAACATACAAAATTTTCAAAATTCAATTTTTTCTGAAATTTTCTAAAATTGTTGGTATTTTCCGATTTAGACCTACTAAAAACAACTCGCTCTTTCGAATGGCACCGTCGAAATTGTTCTAGCACGCTTCCAGCAAAAACAATTTTCCCCGCCGATGGGTTTTTCCCGCATTGGGTTTTTTCCCGACACGGAAAACTATAATTTCTCCAAACGGCAGGTCCTTAGGAGTAGTAGAGTAATCTAGTAGAGAGACAGACTATACCTCATTCGAGGGCACAACCCCCCCCCAGAAATCGGGGCACTTTAGATGAGGGGGGGCGACTTGTTCGCCTTGGTCCTCCCTTATTGTCTCCGATCTGGCTGAGAAGTTCCCCTAGGGTATATAAATCGAGGTCGCTAATTTAAAAATCGAATCGAGAGATCGATCAAAATCGAACAAAGAAGTTTGTCTCTGAATTTCGAAAAAAGTCGCCCCTAGGAAATCGGAGGCGTTGATTCCGAAACTGCAGGAAATTTCATAAAAAGTCGATCAAAACTTTTTTGCTCAGTCAAAATTGACACCATAAACATAGGGCAATTTTTGAAAAGCCAGAATCAACATATAAATTATACCAGAATCGGCTTAGTATCGCTTCAGTTGAAAAGTCCATAAAACTAACGTTATATATTTCGCGTTTCTGCAGCTTTCAGAAAACAATCAGAAAAAAATGACTTGTTTTCTAATTGTTTTCTAGAACAGAAAACAAATAGAAATCAATTAGAAAATAATTAGAAAACAAAATTTAAAAATTTTCTCATTGTTTTCTAGATTAAAAAACAATTAGAAAAAAATTAGAAAACAATTAGAAAAAATATTTGACTATTAGAAAACTATTAGAAAACAATTAGAAAAAATTAATTGTTTTCTCATTGTTTTCAGAAACGGGCTTCGTGTGCCCCTACCCCCCCCCCCAAACACACCTATGCCCCCCTCCCCCTTTTTTCTGTACCCCCACCCCCACTTTTTTCGCCAGCCACACCTATGATCATAGGTGTACCTTGAGAAAACGTTGGGGTAGGCGGTAGGGGGTAGCCGAAATTAGGGTGGCTGGGATCAGCCGTTTTGAGGTGGGGTGGGGTCCAGAAAAATCGAATTGGGGGGGGGGTAAAAAATTTTTTGGTCAAGAATTTAAAAAAATTCGCAAATTTGCTAAGAATAAGAAAGCATTATTTCCACCTAAAAATCAACAGTATTTTTTCATTTTTGCTCATTTGTTCGAAAAAACTTGGATTTTTTTTGCAAAAATTATGAATTTTTCCAAAAAATTTCGAATTTTTATTAATTTTGAGGCAAAATTTTGACGGTGGGGTCTGGCAAATTTAGGTGGGTGGGGTCTGGGATTTGGCAATTTGGGGGTGGGGTCATAGGTGTACCACCTGTTTGGGTTGGGGGGGGGGAGTAAAAAGTCCAAATCTGGCTTGGGGGGGTCTCAAAAATCGGAAATTTTCAAAAAAAACTGTACCCAAACTACCCAAATTTTTTTCAGCTAAAAATGGCCCTTTTTGGACATAAAATCGACTATTTTCGAAGCGTTTTTAACTGTTTCTAGACAATTTTTTCAAAAAATGTTTGAAAAATTGCAAAAATTTTTGCAAAAATTTAGCATTTTTTCTCTTGTTTGGACCCCATTTTAGCAGTGGCGGATCCAGGGGGGGGCCCTCCTTTGCGATTTGGGCCCCCTCCTTTGACATTCCGGGCCCCCCCCTAGAAAAATTTTTCAGCTGTTTATATATGCACATTTTGAGTAAAAATACGCATAATTTTAATAAATTTAACAATTTTTTTAAAAATTTCGCCTGCGGCGCACTTATATATACTTCTGTGCTGCTTTGTTACGTATATAACGTAGTTCTGTGTCAGAACTTCTGTCTCTTAAAGTGTCTTCTATTTTGTTTCCTTTCCTGTTTTGTAAGTATATAAATGGGAAATGCAGGATTGATAATTGGCAGCTTCTGAAAGTGCTCTAGAATAAATTGAAATGAAAAATTATGAAAAGCATCAAATTCCCGTTTTGGTTTTCCACTGATCGATTGTACAACTCAATAACTCATCTCATCTTAAGTCTTAGCTAATCTTTTATTCTTTTTAAACATTTGAATTGCTGAATTTTCCACGATTTCAAAAAATTCTTCAACTTCTGGGGGGCTCCGCACGTTACCATGGGTTTTGCACATTACCTTTCTTGCCCTTGTAACTTGTCCTCTCTATTGTCACCGTTCCTCGTATATATACTATATATTTTACTGCAAGGTTTTCATTGCGTAAGTTACTATATGTACATATATATATCTCAATTTTATTTATTTAATCTTTTCAAAAGTTTTCATGACGGATTTTTTCAAATTTCAAAAAATTATTCAAATTCTGGGGGCTCTGCCCATAGGTGTAACGGAGATTTGGAAGGTGGGCTCCCCCCCCAACATTTTCTGGGGGGGCCCCCTCTGGCCCCCCCCCCCCAACCCCCCCCAGGACCCCCCGCCAACCCTTCCCAAAAAAAATTTTCATTTTTTATGCCAAAAATCGCATTTTCAGCCGTTTCTAATGATAAAAAACATCTAACCATAAAGTAATTTTAACATTAGACAGTGGTTTTAAACTCAAAAACTTGATTGCCAACATGTTTCCAAGTCCAAAATAAGGACAATATTGAGTCATAAGATCCATAATACAGTTAAAAACGTGTACTTCTGATAATAATAAACAGTTTTAGCCAAAAATTTGGACATTTTTGAAAATTTTTTCAAAATTTACCCTAAAAATACCCAATTTTAGGCCATTTTTCGCGCCTTCGGCGCGACTACCCCCCCCCCCCCCCCGGGGGGGGGGGGACGTCCCCCCCCCAAAAGTTTTGGGGACGGTTGAAAGAAGGCTTGGGGGGGCTACCCCCCCCCCCCAACCCCCCAGAGTGGGGTCTGCCTCCAAAATTTCGAGGGTGGGGTCGGCATTTTTCCATTTGGGGGGAGGGGTTCCCCCCACCCCCCAGGTACATCTATGATGTATATATATACGTATATATTCATTTTAGTCGACATTTCTTGTCCGGCAGAGGCTGAGTACCTTGAGGTTTACTTACAAGCTAGAAGGCGGCAATCATAGGTTTTAACGGGGATTTGTGTTGGGAGGACCATAGGTGTGTTAGGGAGGAGGGGGTGGGGGCATAGGTGTACCTTGAGAAATCGTTGGGGGAGGGGTAGCCGAAATTAGGGTGGGTGGGGTCAGCCGTTTTGAGGGGGGGGGTGGGGTTCGGAAAAATTGAATTTGGGGGGGGGGGGTAAAAATTTTTTGGTCAAAAATATAGAAAAATTTTGCAAATTTGCTAACAAAGCGTTATTTCCAACTAAAAATCAAAACTATTTCTTCATTTTTGCTCATTTATTCGAAAAAACTTGGATTTTTTGCAAAAAAAATTCCCTGATCTCTGCTAATTTTGAGGCAAAATTTTCAAAAATCATGATGGTGAATTCTGGCAAATTTGAGTGAGGTAGGAGGTCCGGGATTTGGCCATTTGGGGGTAAGGTCTGCCTCCAAAATTTTGAGTTGGGGTCGACACTTTTCCATTTGGGGGAGGGTTCCCCCCCCGGAGTTGCACCTATAGGGGTTTTTTTTTTTTTTTTTTTTTTAGGGGACCCCTCCCCCAAATGGAAGCTTCGCAGCCCCTTCCCCCTAAAAATTTTTTTTTACCCCTCCCCCAAATCGGCCATCGGCCAACCCCCCCCCCTAAAAATTTTCACACTACCTGAATGTTTGCAAATTTTTAGCCAAAAAGTCGAAAATTTTCAGAAAATTAGCGAAATATTGCTAACATTCGCTTTAGTACGCTAAATATCGCTAAAAAAAGCTGAAAATTGAGAAAAATTTTCAGTTTTTAGCGAAAAAACCGATTTTTCGCCGACCACCCCTCCGAAAATTTTTCCTTACCCCTCCCCCCAAATCGACTTTTTCTCAACCCCCCTTCCCCTTTTTTACTTAAAACCCCCCACCCTACTTTTTTTCAAACCCCCACCCCCCACTTTTTCGTCCAGCCACCTATGCCCCCCTAGAAAATTTTCTTACCCCTCCCCCCAAAGCGACTTTTCGCGACCCCCCTCCCCTTTTTT
>JASAND010011327.1:0-54073 GCA_030248195.1 Trissonchulus latispiculum
AGCATTTTTCCTACTTGTCCTATAATATTGTGTATACGTTTTAACTTTACTTTTGCTTTGTGTGCCCTTCCAAGCAGATGTACGTAGATGCGCCGTGTGTGACAAATTTATATAGTATTTAACAGATTAAATTCTCTGTAGGGTAGTTTTTCAGGATTTTTTGTGTGGGAGAGTTGGGTAAAAGTAACCAAAATTCTACTATTTTGGCTTCTTTTGCATGCAAAGACGCAATAAGACCTCCGTGGTGTGTGGATTTAGGCTACTTATACATAACCTACATTTAGCCATATGTTCAGGTAAAATCTGCAGACGAAGCCGAAAGAAATTGACTAAAATTTGTGCACCCGAAAATCCGGCGATGGTTCAAATGTTCCGAGAGTGTCGATTTGGAGCTCCTAAACGCATAAAAACCCCGGATTTCTTCACATAATATTATCGTTCAGTCATTTTTCTTTTAGTGCTCTTGACGCAGAATCCGAATCTAAAGTGCAGTCTGCCTTGGAAACTGTTCTCAAGGGTAAGTTGTGTTTTTATCGGGTAGCTTTATTCTTTTATGTTCGAAGTTGTGATGTTATTTATAGACTTCAATGCTGGGCACCTTTTCGCGCAGCGGGTTAAACTTGTTAATACAGTTAAAATGAACTCAATCCTTTTCGCGCACAGGGCTTAAAGATTTATATAAGCAGTTCCTCTTAACTCGGCCGCCGGCTTAAACGAGTTAAAAAAATTTTCTCTACTCTTAACTCGCTCTCGAAAAGGCCCTTAGACACGGGGCGTATCGCTGTAATTGGAAATGGTATTTCTGGATAAGTTCATTGGATATTGGATCTAATTTTCGTTTCTTATCTTAGGTCGTACCGTGCTGGTTATAGCTCATCGTTTGAGCACCGTTCAGAGTGCTGACTGGATTTACGTGCTGGATAAGGGCAAAGTTGTTGAGGTTAGCGACTCAGTCTTAATTTGTTATCTGCAATTTATCGTATAGAGTAAAATTGAGACACATTTGTTTGTTGGGCCCGTGAGATGAAACCACATATGATCCGGTTGGGAATTGTAGCCGTGTGTTAGTTTGCAAGTTCTTGAGCTCTGTATTTGGAATTTGGCATTAGCCGTGCTTTTCAGTCATCATTCTAGTACACACTTCTGTGGCTGTACGGCCGTGAGCACTGTAAATACATGAGCTACCTCGTCTTTCACGTTGCATCAATTTGTTTTGCTCTATTTTGTTTTTAGGAAGGCACGCATAAATCTTTACTGAGGGCTAAAGGTCTCTATTGGAATCTTGTTCGATATCAGCAGGATATAGAATAATCTGGCTCGAACATATATCTGTGAACTATAGAGTTGAATATTTTGTTGCGTGACTGTTAATTTTTTGTTTTTGAAGCTTCATTTGGTGAATGCGCTGAGCCCCTTTCGATCAGAGTTTTAAATATTTTCTTCAGTTTTCTGATAGAGATAAAAACTATTGTTTTTCCTTTAGTTCTTATTTTTAGCCTTAATTGTTCCTTAGTCGTACTCGTTTCCGTTAATCTATCCAGGTTGCCGGGTCTTGCTCTTGTCAGCTTTAACGTTGTGTCCGTCTCTTTGCTGATTACCAAGCGTATGTAGTTTAATGGATAATGTGATATATAAGTGGATGTGGTGCCATGCTCTGCACTCTAACTCCCCCTTCCTCGACAGGTTAGATCCTAGTGGACGGCCCCAGTCTCCGCATGTTGTAGGCTAGTCGACAAGCGGGCTTCTTTTTCAGGAGATACGGATGATAGTTCAATTTGTGGGGGAGGTGTTTGATTGACTGGGGTCCAATTTGCGGGTCGGGTGGTCACTAAGATCTGATTTGCATGGCGTTTGTCGTAGTGGAGTAGGGGTGGTTTTTGCTCTGCTACATACATCATTATGTGTTCTTGATTAGCGACTGGCATTTTTTAGTGGGGGGGGCCCACTTTTCGAAAGCTCCCCCCCACACTTTTGGCAGCCCTACCCACTTCAGGCCTCATACTCTTCCTACTTTTCCTACTTTTTTCCTACTTTTTCTTCATTCCTACTTTTTTCCTACTTTTTGCTGTAAATTCCTACTTTTTCCTACTTTTTTACGAACAGATCAGAAAAATTTTCAAAGTGTCCTTAACGTAACGTAACTTTAAATCACTGGATTCCAAAAAATTTTCGCGCCTTCGGCGCTATTATTTTTTCTTAAGCTTACTTTTGTAAGGATGAACTAGGCAATCACATTTTTGTTTCCATGATTCCACCTGTTTATGGGAACGGCCAATGCCTAAAGTCTGACCAGAAATCTAGGAAATGAAATTGTTTTCTGTATAATGTCATAAACGCTTCAAAAAATGCCATTATGTGTGCATTTTCTTTGCCGGAATTACTGATGGGCACCGGATATTTTTTCATATCCTGATATCCGCCTATTTTGCGTTAACGGATATCCGGTTATCCGCCTATTCTAAGCTTAACTTTAAAAAAGTTTTCGATTTTGGAGTTAAATTTTCAATTTTTCTTTCAGTTTTTCTGTACGCTGTGAATTTCTATCATGCAACCAAGCGACAACTTTGGATTCAAAATCATTTTCAGTGAAATTTTTGAAAAATATTTCGAATTTTTTTGAATTTGTCAAAAAAAGAGAAAGAAAGAAAGAAAAAAAGAAAAATTTGTCAAAAAAAGAAGTCAAAAATTTGCTAATTTTTCATTATTTTGTCTGAAATGTACACAGATATCCGGACATTTTTCTCAAATCGGATAATATCCGGATATCCAGTGCCCATCATCACTAGCCGGAATGATGCAACTTTTCTTTTCGTGAAAAATCTTTTTTGAAATTTCCCGTGCGATTTCAAAGAGTGCCACTTATGTCCAGAAAGATGGTAAATGCTACTAGCTACAATTTTTCAGGAAAATTTCCCCTGACCGAAAGTTCTACACACCAAATTTCAGCTTTGGTTGAACTTCGATTTTCAAAATCCTTTGGTCTTTGCCGCTGTTTCGACTTTGACTGGTTCAGTTTACTCGCGACTCGTTCAGTGGAAAAAGTTTCGACTAGATTTTCAGGACCGCCTAGGCGTCCGCTTTCAGCTGATATATATATGTGGTATTTCAAAATTTGAAAGTTGATTTTTTGAAAATTACCACTTTTTGACCCAAAATTTCGGTAAAGTGAATCTAGCAAATGAGAGTAAAAATAACAATCATAAAGTTCATCTGAGCTGAATCCAACGATATAACGTTTTAGTGGCTACTACTATAGTCAGGTTCCCAAAAAAAGAACCGGCGACAAAGTTCCCAAAAAAAGAACCAGTGCCAGATCTCCCAGGTACTTCGACCGTTTCGAGCCAAATTTAGCGCATAATAAGTAGAAGACCTTAGTATCATAATATATCAGTTTGGGTTCTATAGCTTATCTTGTGAAGCTAGGGCGCCAGTTAGAAGACTACCACCCCAAAACCACCCTCGGACAAGTTTCGACATGGTGTTGAAAAAATTGTCTCAAAACTAGTTTTTCGTTTTGCAAAATATTTAGCATTAATTGATGCATACAGTTACTCCTGGTTATGTATAACAAATAAAATCAAGTAATGTCCTTCTTCTGAAGACCGGCCGGCTGCTTCTGACCCGGCCGGCCGGCCGGGTGTTGGCCGGCGGCCGGCCGCCCAGCCGGCCTGAACCGGCCGGCCGCCGGCCCGGCCAGCCGGCCGGATTGTCGGCATAGTGGGCCGGCCGGCCGGGTTTTCCTCGGCCGGCCAACAACTCTAATTTGACCTGTTGACTCCGAATATGAAATTCGTTTTTCGATATGACGCTTCCTTAGTTCAGTATGCGCTTACAACTGTCTTAGAGCTTTTTAGAGCGATCGCCATCCATACTTTAAGAAATCAATCCAGCATTTCTAAACATTGGAGTGGGGTTTAGTGACATAGCTTTCGGCACATATTGGTACACTCACTGGCCTGTAATGTGCAAAGTTTCAGCCGATTCTGCCACAGTACTTTGGAGTAATTGGCGCACATCTTCGAAATGGCACCAAATAACAGCGACAATATCGATAATATAATCCAGCACTGCGAACACAGAGATTAACGAAATCACGTCATTTATACCAAAGTTAAAGACAGATATTTGGAGTATTAATTGCAGCAAAGTTTGGCTCATTTGGTAAACCACAGCTCATTAGAAGTTAGTTAACCTCCACCCTATAGACCTACAACACCCAATTTTTCGCACTTTGATTGTATCTCATGGAAGAGTAGACATTGATCTAAGGATTATTTTACACGATATCAAAGCGCTATATGTCAGGACTATTTCTGGAAAATTTTGGTACCGTGCCCTGCACATAGCGAACAGGGCGAGGCCAAGTTTGTGTACGTGTCATGTCGAGCTTTGGACCGATAACACCAACTTCTGATGGCTCCACAGGACGCTACGCTGTATGGAATTCTTTCAAACTTCAAACTATTTTACACTAAACCTAATACTATTATGTGGCAAAAGACTAGCTAGCTTTTCCAACATCGAACTTTTAGTGAAATTCGTTGCCCCCCCCCCCCCCTTAAGGCGTTTGGCGCTCAAAGAAAAGTTATCGGAGCTTACACCTCCAGACTTACCATGTCATGGTGGTCCAAGGTAGTCTAAGTGGGCTGCCGTGCCCAGGCTAGACCCCTGGGGTCCACCAAGTACCGTGTAGTATTGGTCGGTTTATGGGCTATATATAGGTAATATTAGATTTGCCCTGCCTCTTCTCTGCCAGTAGTAAAGAGGGTGGTTTTTTATTTGGGAACGCTGGTTGTTTTTTTGGGAATCGTTCCCAAAAAACCACCAAAATTTTTTAATTACTCAGGATTGCCAGGGAGGCAGGCCAGGGGCTATAGGTGGGCATATGTGTCGGACCGAGCCCTATGCATTGCACCCTAGTTGGGCTGTCCCACGTCACCCTGCAAAAGTTTGGAGCAAAAAACTGTCAACTGGTTTTTTTTGGGAACCTGACTATACTTATATTGTGCCGCCATAAATGAATTATCTAACAATGTCCGTTATGTCAGCGGTTTTTCGGCAACATCAGACTGGAAAATATTCCTGAAAAATTGTGGTAGTAGCATATATATACGTATATGTATACCAATCTTTCTGGTCATATACGTATACGTATAATACAAAATTAGTGCAAATGAAAGTTCGAGTCTTGTACTTTAAGGTCATAATACAAATAACCGTTCCTGTCGATTAACCTTCGTGCGGCATGGGTCCGAAGTTGACAGGACACCCAAAATTACCCAACAACCTAAGGATTTTTCAAGTTTTCTAAGATTATGCCAACTTACTGGTAATTTTTACAGGAGTTGTTTTGTGCATAAAGGGGTTTCTGGATGTGCTCTATAACGTGGGCTAGTCGGATTTTTGCTGGGTCACAAGTCACAACTCACACGGTTGAGAAATAGTGACCACACTTTTCCACCAGAGGGGGAAAACAACGGTGTGCTTTTTTTCCCCGCAGTTTCGCTTGTTTGTTTTAAGCGAAAATAACAATTCTTTACTCATTTGAACTGTTATCTCTATAGACCATCCGCTGCCGAAACACGGCATATGACGTCCCCTGTGGAGGAATGATGGGAAGTATAAGGGGGGCAAATCATGCGGATAACAAGGCAATTAGGGTCTACAGGCAACATTTTTGTGATATTATGAAATTTGGGCATTCCAGACTAATCTCCCAAAGACCACCCCTGGAAGGTTAGGGTGTAGGAATTTTATGAGCATTTTATTTAGCAAAAGGAGCATTTTATCAGTGCAAGTTACCACAGACGACAATTAAATTATAAATTACAGGAGAAAATAAGATTTAGGCAAAAAATATTAATTTCCTAGCAGTGTTGGTCCATTGCTAAGTAATAACTTTATTTCGAAAATATATAATTGTTTTTACCCCCCCCCCCCCTCTGACTATATATACGTATAGATACTGCCGATACCGCCCGAAGTGACCACTGGTCAGCATGGCTCCTGTGGTTCCTCGCCCAGGGTCAAAGTAGGGAAAACTCACTATAAACAGCATTTTTCGGCGTTTTGGTTCGTGGCATATATAGTAAATCGACTACGCTCGTTTCAATGAGCATATTGCCGAAATCGAGGGAAGTGACCAGTGGTTATTACGGTCTATGGGGCCTATTGTCCAGTGGTCAAACCCCTTAAATCGGCGTTTTTCGGCGTTTTGGTTGGGGGCACATATAGTAAATCGACTACGCTCGTTTCAATGGAGATATTGCCGAAATCGAGGGAAGTGACCAGTGGTCACTACGGTCTATGGGGCCTATTGACCAGTGGTCAAACCTCTTAAAACGGCGTTTTTCGGCGTTTTGGTTGAGGGCAATTTAGTAAATCGAATACGCTCGTTTCAATGGGCATATTGCCGAAATCGAGGGAAGTGACCAGTGGTCATTACGGTCTATGGGGCCTATTGTCCAGTGGTCAAATCCATTAAAACGCGGTTTTCGGCCCTCTGGCGGTACCCATATAGTAAATCCGTGTCGCTGAACACGATGGGCATACTGTCGAAGTCTTTGGCGAGGCGAAAAAGTTTTCTCCTTATACCACCCACAAACAGAGGTTGCAGCGGCCAAAGCTTGGGGCGGACGCGGAGGTGAGAATTCAGTGGTACTATATATTTATATAATCACTTTACTTCTCTACCTACGGCACTGTTCAAGCTCCTTGTATCCATTGCCGCATTGCTGGAAAGGGATCCTTTAAAATTACAACAGGACAAGTCATAAAAATGCTCCTCCGGAGCATGAAAAAGTAATATGGGTGGTGCTGAGGTTGTAAAATCAAGAGAGGACTAGTCTTAAAAATGCTTAATATGGGGGCTAGGTTCAAAAAAAGAAGAGGACTAGGTTGTGGGCGAATTAATATGGGCACAGCTTCGCCGAGCAACCCATATTCGCGGGCTTTCACGCTTCGCCATGGCGATTGTCATATACAATGCCATTATTGTCAGTCAATAATAACAATTCCAGCAGTTAAACAATCGCTGCAAGTTGCTTGCTTATTATACACGTAAACTATGTAGTAATTTGCTTGTGCTGGACTACGGCAAGCAACTAGAATGAACCAAGGCTATGATTGTAATGCTAACGGTTCAATAGAAATAGAAGATCGTCGGAGAGAGTCCTGAAATTGTTGAAATATAGAGTTTTCTTATCAGTGGTTAAAATGCACAGTAAATATTAAGAGTTTATCGAAAGAAATGTTTGCTTCCACTAAAACTCGTTTATCATAGTTGTATATTATATACGCACCGTAACTAAAACTGAACACTGGTATATAGTATAGTATATATACATATGTAATACGTATGTATATAGCTTTTTCAGTCCGCGAATATGGGTTGCTCGGCGAAGCTGTGCCCATATTAATTCGCCCACAACCTAGTCCTTTTTTTTGAACCTAGCCCCCATATTAAGCATTTTTAAGACTAGTCCTCTCTTGATTTTACAACCTCACCACCACCCATATTACTTTTTCATGCTCCGGAGGAGCATTTTTATTACTTGTTAACAAGTCTCTCTCCTCCGGTACAACAATGTTTCTCAAGGCAGGCAATGTCATGAGACCCCCTGGATACGCCAGTGCCTCAAATTAAAATTTATTTCCATAGCTTCATTTTTTTACGTATTAGAATGCGTACCTCGCAAGATTTGTCTTCAAAAATTCCTACTTTTTTCGGAAAATTCCTACTTTTATTCCTACTTTTTCCTACTTTTTTACGAAATATTCCTACATTTTTTCCTACTTTTCTGATTTTGGGTAGTATGAGGCCTGCCACTTTCATCCCCCCACTTTTCGGCGAGCCCCCCCCCCACTTTTTTGGGGGTCGCCTAAAATTGTCGAAAAATTAAGTTTTTGAGGTGAAATTTTCAAATTCTGAATTTTTAGCTAATTTGTGGACTTATAAGTTAATTTTAAGCTTAAAAACAGCGATTTTTTGTGTTTTTACCTAAAAATACTACTTTTTCGCTAAAAATTTTGGTATTTTATACCTTGGACTTCCCTCCCCCCACTTCCCCCTCCCTAGGGGCCCCCAAGCCTTCCCTTCCTTCCTCCCAAGCCCCCAACACCCACTTTCAAAACCCTAAAAAATGCCAGTGCTATGTGTGCGAAGCAAAATGTCTGCTCCAGAGCGGGCTGTCGGAGCTCCGGAGCCCCAAAGACAGTATGTAACAGCAGCAAACTGTTTAAATTTTCATTTTGGACAGACTCTATGACCTCGGCTTTCGTCAAATGATTGACAAAACCATGTATATAAATATGTACAATTATGTCAAATGGAATATTATGTTTCCAAAAGGTTTGTAAAATTTTTGATGAAAGATGTTTATAAAGTGTTGAGAAATTTCAAAACTTTGCAATGTTGGCTTGCTTGGGGGCACCGGAGCTCCGGGGCTCCATAGTGGACATTTTCGGAGCTCCGCGGCACAATCACTACTCTTGATGTTACTTGGGCATGCTCTTGCAAGTCGTAATGGATAAGCTTTCTGAATTGCGAATTTTTGCTGGTACTGTGTAGACACATGCTAATTCAAGATTTTTGTGTAAAGTTTAACTTTTCTTGTAACGTTTTAACAGTTGTTCATCGGATGGATAATTTAGTTTTTACCAATGTTGTTCTAATTTAGACTCGTTAGATTTTTAATAAAATAATTTGTTGTCAGAGTTTATTTAGTCATCCTGGAATAGCTATAGCTGGCTGTTAGTTATTGTTTTTGAACATTCTGTTAGCGCTTGGAAGGGTGTACGCATTTACATACTTTGTTGGTAAAGGCCCAGTTGTCAAAGTGACTGGGCACCTTGCAATATTTTAGTGTTTGACGATAATGTAGGGGTATAGATTAAGCCTTACTCCCCAGTTTTTAGCTAATAAGCTTAGGTGTATGTCTATTCTTAAAGATAGACAGGAAGGGTTTTACTGGTTATCTTTGTGACAGATATAGTTCCAGGTTGTTTATTTTTGTGTTTCCATCAGGACACTTTTGTTAAATTAGAAGATAGTTTAAAGTTTAATTTGAGTTGACTCCGTGGAGGCGAAAACGTTCTAATTCAGGTAGCACACCAGTCATCAAGTAGTTTGAAATAGGCTAGGAGATTATTTTAAAATACATTATGTTTAAATATTCATTAGATCATGCATTAACTGTATAGGTCTTTAATGGGCTGGATAGAATTTCTCCGCTTGTTCTTCTGTTGAGCAGCATTCCGTAGTTGACCGGCCTTCATCCTTCGATCCGGACTGGAGCCCCGGCCCAGTCGGCTGGCCGGGTAAGAAACAGCCGACCGATTGACTCATTGACTCATGCAAGTTCTCGAGTCTAGTACCTGAAGTGTACCATAAAACATTCTTCGTCGAGTGGCTGCTAGCATTCGACTTGAAAGTCCAGCTGCTTGCGAGTTTGAACACTAGCAGTTTAATCGGGTTCCATAAAACTTACGTATTCTCTTTGTTAGTACGCTACGAGCACCCGTCAAGTTCTTTAGTTGATTTTGACTAATGAAGTGATAATTAATGTCAAATAGTTTTTTCAAGACGTGTATTATTTCGAAACTTTTTTCGGTGTCAGCAAATCTTGAGAAGTTACATTTTGATTTGTAATTTTACTAGTTTTTAAATAATTACGATTATTTTCTCGTAAGCTCGCACTCGCAGTCCTAATACTCGCAGTAGCACTGCTAGCTTGTAAAGTTACCGTACTCGCTTAGTTACCTACGTAATTTAGGCGAATTCAGCGACAAGTTTTATGGTACACTTGACTCGACGACTAGCGCAAGCATTACAATTTCTCGCATGCGAGTCGAAGTTTTGTGGAATCGTCCCCAGGTAAAATAACTTTAACTGTTCAATTTTACTAAGTTACCAGATTTCAATCCTGATTTTTAGAATCCAAGTGAGTCATGTTGCTATCGCGCCTTGGACGTCAGCTTACCGGGAAGTCAACATACTTGAGAACTGGTTTGACCAATAGTGGTCACATCAACGTTGCCAGCCCCTCCGTCCTGCCATTGGTCAGAACTTTGTGCAGCCCGGCGCCACCTGCGGCGTCACGTGACCAGCTGGATAAGTTGGTCAAGTCGGACAAGGTGGTAGTCTTTATGAAGGGCGTCCCGGAGCAGCCCATGTGCGGTTTCAGCAATGCTGTGGTTCAGATTCTTCGAATGCACGGCGTCAAATATGCCTCAGTGAATGTCCTTGAGGACGCCGGGGTTCGACAGGGTATCAAGGAATACTCTGATTGGCCCACGATTCCTCAGGTAGCTAACCTAACAGGTGTAGCCATTCTGTTGAAATTGCGTGTAGATAATTTGCATAATGTATGATAAATTGATCCAATCACTGCATTGGTTGGTACCCGGTGTTCCTGGAGAAAGGCAATTAGGTCACTGGTCACATCCCAAATTTAATAGAAAAGGTGATTGGGTTCCAGGAGTTTGAAATTAGCCAACCCCCAGCCTTGGCTGCCTGTCAATTTAGTCTTGTTTCAGTTTTCAGATAGCTAAATTTTTTGGGACAACCAGCGGTACAAGCGCAAGGTGATAAACGAAAGCTTTGATACGGTACAGATATCACCATTAGTTGAGGATTTGGCAATATTATGTCCACGGATCCGGACCCGGAATAGACTCTTCAAACTTTGGTTCCGGTCTTTGTACTTGAACGGCTGGGAAACTTAATATTGTTCATGTGTCTAAAGCGGCCAACACCCAGTTTCATCTAACAAAAACGACTGTTTAAGCATCTAAGGTGGCCCGTTTGGGATGTTGAGGGTTTAGGAGATTTAGGATTCGGTGCTAATTAATTGAACGTCATTTTAGCAAGGCCTTAGGTCAAGCTATCTGAGACACCAGTTTATCGTCTATCATTTGTCGTTTGTCGTTCAGTTTGTCGTTTATCGATATCGTTTGCTCACAATACGTACACACGCTTAATTTCTGTGTTTCTGATTTCAGATCTATGTGGAAGGGGAATTTATTGGCGGCTGCGATGTCCTATTGGAAATGCATCGAAATGGCGAACTGATTGGTGTATTAGAAAAAGCAGGAATCAAATCAGCCTTGGACGAGGAAAACGCCCCAAAAACCACTGATTCTAAATCATAATTTTTGTACTGCTGTTGTGTTTATGACTTGTATTAAATTAATTGTCGTACGATGTGTCAAGGCATAGTTGGAAGCGGATTGCCCCCTTGACCCGCACCATCGATCCGCCCTAGAAACTAGAAAGTTGTTACAAAAGGTCCAAAAATTGGTTTTGCTTAAGGGGGGAGCTACAGATTTCACTAAAAGTTCTATTTTGGAAAAGCTAGCTAGCAGCCACAATAGTATTCGGTTTTATAGTGCAAAATAGTTTAAAGTTTGAAAGAATTCCATGCAGCGTAGCGTCCTGTGGAGCCCTCAGAAGTTGGTGTTGTCGGTCCAAAGCTCGACATGAGACGTACACAAAACTTCGCCTCGCCCTGATCGCTGTGCGCAAGGTACGGTACCCAAATTTTCCGGAAATAGTTCTGACATATAGTGCTTTGATATCGTATAAAATAATCTCTACACCATTGTATTATTTTCTGTGCGATACAATAAAAGTGCGAGAAATTGGGTGTTGTAGGTTTATATGGGTGGAGATTAACTAACGTCTAATGAGTTGCGGTTACCAAATGAACCCAACTTTGCTTCAATTAATACTCCAAGTGTTAACTGTCTTGTGTAAAAATGACGTGATTTCGTTAATCCCTGCGTTCGCAGTGCTAGATTACATTATCGATATTGTCGCTGTTATTTGGTGCCATTTCGAAGATGTTAGCCAATTACTCCAAATTACTGTGGCTGAATCGGTTGAAACTTTGCGCATTGCAAGCCAGTGAGTGTACCAAGATGTGCAGAAAACTAGGTCACTAAACCTCACTCCAATGTTTAGAAATGCTAGATTGATTTCTCGAAGTATGGATGGCGATCGCTCCAAAAACATCTAAGACAGTTGTAAGCGCATACTGAACTAAGGAAGCGTCATATCGAAAAACGAATTTCATATTCGGAGTCAACAGGTCAAATTAGAGTTGTTGGCCGGCCGAGGAAAACCCGGCCGGCCGGCGGCCGGCCGGCCCACAAAGCCGACAATCCGGCCGGCTGGGCGGGCCGGGGGCCGGCCGGTTCCGGCCGGCTGGGCGGCCGGCCGCCGGCCAACACCCGGCCGGCCGGCCGGGTCAGAAGCAGCCGGCCGGTCTTCAGAAGAAGGACATTACTTGATTTTATTTGTTATACATAACCAGGAGTAACTGTATGCATCAATTAATGCTAAATATTTTGCAAAACGAAAAACTAGGGCAAAACTGGTACCGGCCGGCCTTTTTTGACCGGCCGGCCGGCCGGTTTGCATCACCCGGCCGGCCGGAAACGGCCGGCCGCCGGCCCGGCCACGCCGGCCGGCCGGGTCAGGCCCGCTGGCCCGGTTCAACAGCTCGGCCGGCCGGGTCCGGCCGGCCGAGTCAAAAAACCGGCCGGGCAACAACACTAGGTCAAATAACCCCTATAAGCACCTTTTCGGCAAAATTGGAGACAAAAAATTTTTGACCCCATTTTTACTGCACTTACTTTGACTTTGACAAACTTTGACCTGTTATTGCTGAAGAAGAAAACAACGCTTGAAAGCCGGAATACTTTTAATATTTAGTACTAGCAAGAGTACATAATAACAAAGAGTGTGACAAGCGCCGCACTCTTAGCTATCAGGCTGGGGACATCATCTGCACGATAACGGCCTACCCCCAGGGTTTTTTGGTTTTCGGATTTGCGTCAACCTTGCGTCCGGTTAAGAAATTTTGCGTCCAGGTTGAATTTGTTTTATAGTGTTTTCAGTGCAAAAAAATTGTTTTATGTGTAAAATTTTAATGATTCCGTTAATGTAACACTGTTTACACAATTTAGAAAGTTGATGCTTCTTAAAATGCACGATTACAAGGGTAGAATATAGATGCGGGCAATGTACACGGCGGGGGATCTGCCTGAAGTTGAAGACATTTTTGCAATTCCAGAATAATCCGTAATGGAAATGTTTAAAAAGATTTTATTTGGCACCTGTTGTATCTAACGCAATACCTTCAGTAATTTTCAATATTATTGACACACATTCCGATATTTCAATGTTATAATATAGTTAAACCAAGAGTACATAATGATAAGAGTGTGACAAGCGTCACACTCTATGCAATGAAGGCAAAAACTATGCGATGCGCGCTAACGGCTTACCCCCCCCCCCCACAAATTGACCCCCTCTCACACCGCCCCTATATGGGTACATAGTTCCAAACGGGGGTCGCTCACTCGCTTAGCATATGTTGTACATCTGTGTGTTAAGCATACACGCTTGCACCCCCTCCCCAAATTGGGCCCCTGTTAATTTCAGCGTGTAATTATGCAAAGCAGTGAGCGACCCCCGTTTGAACCACGTACGCATATAGGGGCGGTGTGAGAGGGGGTCAATTTGTGGGGGGGGTAAGCCGTTAGCGCGCATCGCATAGTTTTTGCCTTCATTGCATAGAGTGTGACGCTTGTCACACTCTTATCATTATGTACTCTTGGTTAAACTAATTAAAGTATTAAAAATTAATGAAATGTTTAGGACTAGCATTGAGAAAAAATGTAGTAAATATCAAACATAAATTCAGTTTCGAAAACTGTGAGAGCTACTGATCCCTGAAAACAGCATTGGAAGTAGAGCACCGGGGGTTCTGGGGGGCAGAGCCCTCCAGAAGTTGGAGATTTTTTGCAATTACGCATTAAATCCGTAATAGAAATGTTTAAAAGAATTAATTTGGTATCTATTACATTTCATTCTTGGCGTAAATTGCAACTGTAAATTTTTGTATTTTGAATAAAGTCAGTACAGTATCAGTAAGCAAGACTTGTAGCGTAGTATAGCGTGGTGTAGCATTATTCTTCAAAAATGTGTTAAAAGCGATTATGCACATTGTAGTAATTTACTTATTGATGTGAAATTTTCGAGTTCAAAAAGATATATCGATACAGGTGGACAACGACTTAACAAATAGCATTGAGACATGCGCCCGATTGCACCAAATGTTTCTACGTAAAATCTAATTATCTTAAAATCTTATTAGTTGGAAAGATTTTAACGCTAAACACATTTTCCGTTGCACCAAAATGTTTTTGCGTAAAATCTTTTTAACTTCTACTTAAAATCTTTCTAGTTAAAATCTAACTAAGGGTAACGTGACTAAAACAGCCTATCAAAGATTGAGCGATCTCTTTGAAGTATAAACGATGCCCAATGATAAACATTGAAGTTCTGATGCTGTGAATCTGCTTAGAATCTAATTATTTGCTTTCTTGTTCCTTTAAATTGCCATTCACAGGATTAGCATTAAGTAGGGAATCGGTGTAAAGGGAAGGTTGTGATCAGACTAGTGCAGGAGGGCAAATTCTGGGGGGAGGGACCCCTCTGGCTGGGGGTGAGTTCCAGGTCTGGGGGTCCCCCAAGTCCCCCCAAGCGCATGTCTGGTTGTGATACTACGGAACTAGGAACTACTACAAGGAACAATTCTGACACAATTTTCTTACAGTAATAAACTAGCCTCCGCTAAACAACTCACTTGTGAATTGCATTTTCTGCAAAAGTGTCTGATGTTCAATCCTTACATTTGATATCTATTTTTACTTTACTCATAATTATTTTAAAATAAAAAAAGTTGTTTCCTCAGTCATTCCTGCAAAATAGCAATAACTACAAATAGAATTTTTCGAAAGTCCTTGCAATATTTCATGGACTCTCACGTTAAAAAGATTTTAAACATAGTACGGGGTATGTTTAAAATCTAATTAAGTTTCAATAGGTAATAAGATTTTAAACAAATTCTAAATATATTTAAGTTGGTGCAATGCTCAGACGGCTTAAATAAATTTAACATCTGTTTAAAATCTAATTTAGCTAATTAGATTTTAAACACATTTGGTGCAATCGGGTGATGATCTGGCACCTTGGCATTCCATGACAAAGTGGGAAGGAAAACGCCAGGGGCCTGGCGGCGGAGCCCCCAGAACTCAAATAAATTTTTGGAAAAAACGGAAAAATTGGTATTGGAAACATTTAAAGTGTTTACTCTTTTCGACAAATCTCTAATTCGACAAAACGCGCTAATTCAGTGCTGGTGCCGAAATCACCCCACCCGGGGGTAACTTCGGCACCTGGCCAAAATTAATGTCGCACTTCGAAATGTCAACGTATGACAGCGGAGCGCGATAGAGGACGTCGAAAGCGTCAAATTGATACCAAAACTGGCTCGGTTGGGCTAATAATTCAAGCTTTAATGTTTGAAATTTTGTAAACCAGCCGAAATTCCCCCATTTTACTATTAACGCTAGTTACAATAAATTCATGAAATGCACGTACATAGGCCTTTTGTATTTGAAAATTTTAGAAAAATGGTAGTCTTGCATTATGTAATTCAAATTGCAATTTATGTATTTTTTGCGAAAAACCTTTTTTGGAAGAACCAAAAAATTTGGATATTCTGCGATTATGACTCTAGTAAGATCTATATATTTATTGAAGTAGAATTTATGAGTTCGAAAAGATCTGACATGGATGCTGGTGGAAAACAACTTAACAAATAACACTGAGTAACATTGAGGCATGACCTTGCACCTTGGCATTCCATGACAAAGTGGGAAACACCGGGGGTCTGGGGGCAGAGCCCCCAGGACCCGAAGAAATTTTTGGAAAAAACGAAAATATTGGTACTGGAAACATTTAAAGTTTTTACTGTTACAAAAGTGAATTTCTCCCGAAATAATGTTGGGCCTAGCTTGCGTCCCGTTAAAATTTCATTGCGTCCAGATAAGAAACTTTGCGTCCAGACGCACATCTGGACGCAAAAAACCTCTGCCTACCCCCCCCCCCCCACAAATTGGACCCCAGTGACCCCCCCCCACAAAACAGACCCTAGTCAGCCCCCCCCCCACAAATCAGACCCTAGTCGATCTCACTAGGGTCTGATTTGGGGGGGGGGTCATTTCACTAGGGTCCAATTTGTGGGGGGATCATTTCACTAGGGTCTGGCTGACTAGGGTCTGTTTTGTGGGGTGGGTAGGCCGTTATCGTGCAGATGATGTCCCCAGCATGATAGCTAAGAGTGCGGCGCTTGTCACACTCTTAGTTATTATGTACTCTTGGTACTAGTAACAATAAACATTCGTGGCAAAAAGTGACAAAATTGGTCAAGGCTTTTTTTTCAAGAGCAGAAAAAAGCTTTTTGAAAAAACACATTTTCTAAACTAAAATTTGTATTTTGGCGTCCTGCCAAAAACGGTTTATATGAGATATATTCTTGCCCCCTCTAAACGTTTTTACTTTGATACGTTGGCTAACGATAGGCGAAAAAGTAGCTCTCTCCCACGATGTCGTGCCAACCCCTTCGTAGCCCCCCCCTTAAGGTTGTCAAAAGTTAAAGCGAAAATCAGTTTTACAATTAGCAATCGACCAAATTAAGCAAACGTTATTCAGTTTTGAAACAACTCTATTCGCATACATGGAAGATTCTAGTTCCAAAATTGAAAATCAGCGGGAAAGTTTGCCTATAAACAAATGTTCAGGTAAAATTTCAACCCATTTTAACCCGCGGGTCGTTCGACCCGCACCCGACCCGACCCGACCGCAGTTGCGCGCGACTCGCTTCCTGCCATACTTACTGATTTGGGCGAGGTATCCGCTGCCTCGACTCACACTTTGATTGTAACATACTTTCTGAACCTTTTGTTCGTGCTTATTCCATTACACAAACTCAAGCTATGTGCTTTCGGAGCCGGAGAGCAGAGCGCTACAGCCTAGCCTATTTCAAGGAGTATAGTTTTCTAGTGCGTTTCCAGTTCAACATGATTAAGGCTTTACCAAACGAATAGATATTAAAGCCTAGTCACTAGTGATTTACTCCTCTGGGTTCTTCGGGTTCTGGTGGCTGCAGGTGGCACGTAGATTATTTTTCCTCGGTCTCTTAGGTGTCCTCCGATTTCCTTAATTTTGTTATGAACATGAATTCTTCGATTAGGGTTTTGCAACTGCCTATCTTTTCGAAGTTTATGAGGTCTTTTCTGATCCTTCGGGATTTCCACCATTAAAGCCCTTGGATGAAAGCTGATCTTTTGCTTTGGTTGATTGGACTGCGAGTGGAGTGTTGTAGGTGCATTATCCACAAGATCATTTATCTGTTCCTCCAGTATTTTTCCGTCAAAGAAAATGCTGCGATTTTTCGGATTCTTGGGCCTGATTTGCTCATAGATACTGAAGGGTCCACGAATGTAGTCACTTTCGATAGTTTCCGTTTTCAATTCCGCTGTAATTGAACTTTGTTCCTTCTCGTTGCTACCTCTTCGAGGTTTCGGACTTGGGGTTCGTTCGATCATACTTTTAGACATAGGAGATACTAGTTTCGCAGTTTCGGGCGATTTGGATCGGATTGGACTAGGTGATCTGGGCTTTTCAAATTCGGCTGTTGCAAGCTTTTTCTTAAAATCAGGAGTAGGCGGTCTTGACCCTCTTCTTCGCGCTTTCTTTTCTGGTTTTCGTTTCCGACGGCTGGATTTTTCTTCCTCAAATGAAGAACTAACATCGCTTATCGTTTTCTCAAGTATTAGTATCGGCTGATGAATGTCATCGTTTCGATTAACTCGACACATTAATATCAAGATTGGCAGCACAATCCAACTGGTTATGGTGATAATATAGAAAATCATATTTAGAAGTCAAACTGACTTTTGGCCATTTTCACCGCAGCTTTCATCGAATGTGTAGTTAGTCTGTGTTGGATGCGAAGACAACTTCAGTACTGCTGTATAAAAGCATTTTGCTAAATGCCTGTTACAGAATGTAACTTTGATCATTTGACTTTTGCAAGAATCTTTCACGTTTTGCGCAATGACATAGCAAAAGATGAAATTGTTTTTGTCCAGTTTTGACTTCTTATGTGTTCAGTTCAATCTAGCGATTTAAATTTATATTGGAACAATTGCTAAGAGAAGCATAAGCATTGAAAAATAAGTGTGTTGTAGAATACAGCAGGCTGTTGCTTAGCAACAGAATTAGTCCTCAGTCTTCGTTGATAAGCAAAACTGTCTCAATTCTTGGAGAAATGACGGAACAATTGAAATACATAGTTCAAGAATTGAACAATCCTCCATTTAACCTTGGTCACAATTTGATAACATTTGATTCATTGAACCCGCTCCAGTTGCTACAAGTTCTTAGTGATGTATTCTGCACAGTGGAAGGAGTAGTAAGCACCATTCTGTAAATGACTATCAGCTGAATTCTAATTACGCCACTACACTGCTAAGGAAGTTTAGAGGAATTAATTTAGATTAAAATTTTACCGCAGAACACTGATTTCAAATCATAAATGCAAAGACTTGTTCATGGAATTATGAAATTAAAAAATTACCTTGCTAGTATATGTATTGAGCTTTAATTGAAATTAAATTGATTTGAACTATTTCAGCCGAACATCGATCTAAGGGAGGAGCCATCCGAAGAAACTGCGATGCGATTTCTCAATACCCTCAGATTGATGAAATTTCCCCCTCCAAATGACCCTGACGAACTGTAAGCCTTGAATATACTTTAAATAATAGGTAAAATAAAGTAGTCCTAACTCCTAAAGCAGTAAAAATTTTGTCTTTAACTTATATTTCATTATCATTCATTTCGATTTAAAATTTGGAAACAAATTGTTTGTTCCAGACGAGAGTTCCGCCAAGGTTTAGTGGAGGGAGATAAACACGTGATCCACTCCGTTCTTAGTTGGACATTTCCTCGTATCGAGGAACTGCAGAAACGATTCTATTTGGCGAAATTCTTGGTTGCTGTCGACGTACCGCCAGAATTTCAACAGGATCCGGAAATTGAAAGCATGATGATTAGGGTAAATTAATTCTTTTTCCTTTTACCCGTTTTTTGGAGATGAGACAAAAAATTAGAACTTACTTTTGTATTATGAAAATATTTTGTCTACTCTACTATCTATGGTAAAGTTTCTTTTATTTAGTAGCCTACGTTCATCCCTCTTGAGAGCAGTTTTAACTGTATGTTTGATAAACCGTAAATGAACCAAGACAGAGGAGCCACAAAACTAGGTTGTGTGTTATAGACTGGATTAACATAGTGTTGATTTTAGTGTAATGATTTAATGGAAGAATTTAAAGCCATCCACAAAACCTACACCAGTCTCAAGGTTGAGGGAGGCACTACGGACGACATTCGACAGGACATTCAGGCCATGGAACAGGAGAGAGAGCAGCTGCAGAAACGAATTGAAAAGCTGAAAAAGAAGGTTCTTTCACAGTTAAATTATTGCAATGAAGAATTAAAATTTTATGATTTCCAAGAATATGTAAAAGTGTGATCTTTTGATTATGACTTTGTAAGCGAATATTTAAATGCTTTGGTTTAGCAGATTTTGACTTTTAGGTCAGATTGATTAGCAAATTTGCTTCAGCAATTCAGTTTAACTGAATGTTGAATTAATATATTATGTAATTTTGTATTTATTTTAAGGGGGAACACGTGACCAGCAAAGATCAAATGCTCCAAGTCGCCAGAAATCTTCGGTCTGAAGCTGATCGGGAAGTCAAGTTGGCCCATCAAAAACAAGAACAAAGAAATATTGTGAGGAACCTATAACTTCAATTCTGGATTTTAGAATTTTTAATTTTGAACTTTTTAATTTGCTACATAACTGTGTTAAAGTGTAAGATAAAGGTAGGATGGACAGGTAAGATAAACTGCAACCCGTTTGAGTATAGTTTGTATGTATATAAGTTGGCATGATGTTTTGATTTTACCTGTAAATATCAAGTTTACAAAAGAAGAATAAGCATTAGCAAAAATTAGGACAGTTATCACTTTGTTGTTGTAGTTGGTGTGACATGATACTTTGATTTTACCTGTAAATATCAAGTTTTCGAGAGAAATGAACTAACATTAGCAAAAGTTATGACAGGAGAGTTATCATTTTGTTGTTTGTTGTTGCTTATGCTTTGTAGTTGGTGCATGCAGATCAGCGATGCCAGCGACTTCAGCAACAAATTAGGGAATTACAAAATAGAGTGGAACATTTGAATCCTGAAGGTAATTCTTAATCACATTTGACGGAGATATCGTTAGAAGAACGGATAAGACTTAGTTATACGAAAATGTCTTAAAATGTGTTGAAGCCACTTTATGTAGTTCGTTCTTATTCAATACCCTTATGGCGATTTAACATAGTCACCAAAGCTACCTATACCAGGCTTAGAGTGTACAGGTATTCTCTATATATGTAAGCTTTTGACAAACTATTTAACACAGACTTAAACGTTTGTAAGTAGTAGTATTTCTGTTTTTGATTTTCTCTCCCTCTGCGGCCATCTTTCGGAGAACAACACTTGTAATACTACTGAATATTTCTAGAAGTAATCCAGAAGATGCACGAGGAAAATTCCACCAACGGATTTTTGGTGACTGAAAAGTTGCCCAAAGAAATAGATCTTCTGACGAGAGAAATTGCTGAACTAGATCAGGTGGCAGGACAACCCAATCTTGATCAAACTGATATAGAGGGACTGGTTGAACAAGTAATGAGATTAACTAATTAACGAATTGTTTACTAATACCGAACCACGTTTATTTAACTTTTAACTTTATTTTATTTGTTTGTACTTTAATTGGTTTTCATCGTGATTAGAAATAACTATTAATTTCGATTTCTGATTTGTTGTAAAGAGACTGTATATTTCAGATGAACAACATTAATAATGAAATCAATAAACTAGTTGAAGAAAGAAATGTACAACAAGATCCTACGAAGGATAAATTGGCCGTCTTTAGGCAACAGGTATGTTAGGTAAAGATCTTGATAAGAGTTTGGTTTCGTGTTTTATTTCGTCTTCGAATCTTGGATTGAACTGGCCATCGAATATTCTTTAGGTTGTCTAGGAGCGGTGTCAGAGCATATTCGCCGCTTAGTAGTTTCTTAACCTGTAAATGGGGCTGTAATATTTGATCAGATTATGGCTGGTTGGCTGACTGCAGCGATTTTTTATACATTTTTACTACTGTCCAGCTGCTTTATTACTTATATTCAGGCAAGCATGGTGACCAGGAAAAAGGATGCGGCAGCCGAAGCCCTACAGGCGGCCAAGTCAGAACTACTCCAGCAGGAAACGGAGCTAATGAATAAAAAGGCAACAATGCGGGATGCTGAAGGGAACGAAATTATCACTCAGACTCAAGTAGGAATGAGTTACAGAAGATATTGTAAAAGCTTTACAAAACTCCAAGGAACATTTTCCATGAAATCGGTTTCAAAGTTTTAAGCATAATGAAGATTTCCGTAGCTTATGGCAGACTCGAAAGTCGAAGTCAAGTGGGGAGCTTTCCTATAACTTCAAAAGATGATTTATTTTAATTTTGAGATACTTTTTGAACTTTCTGTCTTTTTAGTTCAAGAACTATGTAAACAAATTGCGTAATAAAACGGTGCCTTACAAGAAGAAGAGACAGGAGCTTCAAGACTTGAAGGCGGAAGCCGGAGTTCTCACCAGAACAGAAGAAATGCTCACTCAGCAGGCTGAAAAACTAGGAATTACTGTAAGAAATTTTCATTTAATTAAAAAGGATATTCAGCATTCAGTTATTGCTTGTTTTCCATACATATAAATTGATTAATTTAATCACACTAATTTTGGAAACTAATCAGGAAAGCTGGTTAACAAAATCTTTCGCTGCGAGTAGGGTTCGAACCTACGCGGGAAATTCCCATTGGATTTCAAGTCCAACGCCTTAACCACTCGGCCATCGCAGCTGTTTAGTTTTTCACAGATGTGGAAAAAACAAGACTTCAGCGCTCACTGAACTGTAGCTGACACAATTTATTTCTGTTGCTGCCTCACTTACAGTAAATGAGGAGTCTATCTTATTATTTCGCCGAAGGTATGGTCACGACTATTAATCTGTATTTTATTATTCATTGACATTAAGAAAATGTGGCAGAAAATGGTAGATTTTGATAAAAACAGGGGAAATTACGGATTTATCGATGACTTGTTTTATCATTCATATTTCATTGACATTATCTATCGATGAGTTGTCGTTAATTCTCTTCTATTGAATTAACAATGAAATAGTATAACAATACCTAAAAATTTTAAAGGATCTGTCAGATGAAGACTTGGTATCAGCCAGAGAAGAACCTCAACAAGACACACAAGCAGAAATCAAAGGTTACATTTTTAAAACAGTGTAAATATTTGAGCGAAATGGATATTATGTATAAATTAACTCAATCATAGTCATGATTAGTAAACTACATAATTAATTCAATCAAAATTACGGATTATGCTTTCTAAGCTTATACGCTCTGTTTTAGACAAATCAACGGAGGAGGTTACAGCAATGGTGGAGCTGCTTCGACGACAAGTGGAAACCAAAAAGGCCGAACTTGCTCCACTTTTGCAGGAGCTGCAGCCAATGCGAGATCAGCACGAGGTTGGCAAAACACTAATCCAAAACCGTTTAAGTTGGACCAGGGTTTTGAAACTCTGTTTCGGCTCAGGTTTTAAGTTTATAGTTAGTTTTACGATTTTAAGTTTTATAGACTCAGTTTTTGCAAGGTTATATATATACGTAAGTTTAGTGTGTCGACTGCAGGATAAGGATTGAAAACCTTCCCACCCAGCCACACGAGTAATTTGGATCCCAGTATTATGTACTCTTGGTATTACTTAAATTGCTTGTGTTAGTGCAAATTTATCTTTCCCAGCCTGTGGAACTGACCCTGTGGTAAGAAGGGTCATGGCTGCAATTTTGCTACCGTATCTCTGAAAATGTTTTCGAAATCAATTCGATACCAATGCAAGGGTTGTGGATTTAGTTCAGCTTTAGGCTTTAACACATATGTAACTATACATTGAGTGAGCTTGTACCCTGTTTTGACTGGATACTTGGGGAGTAGTTTTGATTTTACAGTTTCGATTTTAACTTTATTTTAGGAACTGATGCAGTCCTATTCCAACAAAAAATGTCAGCATGAAGCTTTCATGATCAGCCTACAGAGTGGATATTCCTCCCTGGAACAGGTTTTTACTCAAATATTCGTGAAATTATAATTCCTTTTTAGTCGAATTTTTCATTGTACAAGTTAAATCAAAAACTGTTATTCAACTGTTACTAAAGAAACGAAGAAAGAAGAAAAAATATCTGGCGCATTGCCTACTATTTTCGGAAACTAGGCTTCAAGCTATCGGAAAGCAATAGTACTTAGCCTTCGAAATCAGCAAGGCCGCTGCAAAATCTTTGAGATCATAAAAGCTTTGCAATTTCTAGAACTTTGGCTTTTTTATTGAGCAATGGTTTTTAAAAAGCACACCTATGAGGTTTGAAAAGTAATATATGCTTTGAATATTGCATGATTAAACCTTAATCTTAAGTCGGATCTAGTGACTTTTCGTCTTATTTCAGCAATAAGTTCGTTCAAGTTACATTAATTTGATATTCTGTTTTTTTATGCATTTTTTGACAAATCCTCCAAGCTTATAAAATTAATGAATTTAATATCTGGAGTGAGTCTCAGATTGCCTCAATCTTTCATTTTCGTAGGGTTAATTACACGCAGATTTTATTTCAGATTTATATTAATTTTAAACTAAGTTTTGATGAATTTTGTCTTTAATTTTTATGCTAATGAGTCAGTCATGGCGAGCTTTACATTTACCTAGATTGGTCAAAAATTGTTAATATTTAATTGTGTTATCCGCACATATAGTAGTAAAACCGTCGCCGTCATCTAAAGTATATACTGCAAATTATGTAGGGTAGTTGCATTGTTTACTTAAAACAGTAGAGACCTAGTCGGAATGTAAAAAAATGGTGAAATTATTTGTGGCTATGTTAGGCATCTCTCTTCTTCAGTAGTGTCAGGCCTCATACTACCCAAAATCAAAAAAGTAGGAAAAATGTAGGAATATTTTGTAAAAAAGTAGGAAAAAGTAGGAATAAAAGTAGGAATTTTCCGAAAAAAGTAGGAATTTTGCAAATAAGTCTTGTGAGTTACGCACACAATTACGTAAACGAATGAAGGTATGGACATAAATTTTACTTTAATTTGAGGCACTGACATAGCCAGGGTTTCGTGATGGCGGGTAGAGACCTGCACGGGCCGAAATTTAGCCGAAAAAAGGTGAAAAATTTTTCTCGGCCCGCCCGACCCGTCAAAGGTTTCGGCCCGCCCGTCCAGGCCCGCGAAATTTTTCATGTTTTCAGAAAGTGTAAAATTTTTAAAAATTCCGAATTTCTTTTTGAAATTCGGTTTGAAGTATCTATGTTGTAATTGCGAAAATTGCGCCAATGAATTGAGAGATTTGATATTAATTTTGAATACCAACTTTTGCAATTAACAGTTTAAATTGCCTTTTCGGAATTTTAACAGTTTGAAGTGCTGTTCCGAATGTTTTGAACCACATATATATATATATATATAGTAAGTTGTGCTGGACAACATCTGAAACGATAATTTTTAGCACCTTTTCACGAATCAAAAAATGAGCATAAGCATATACTGATTATAAAGAGCTAACGTTAAAATTTGAAGGATATCCAGCGTTTACTTAACAATTTAATCGACCATTTAATTTACATAAACAAAATACACAATAACGTTTATGAAATGAAAATGCTGAAACTTATTTCTGAGAAGCAGTGTTAATTTGTACGAAACTTAGTTAAGAAAGAAACACAAAAATCTGTCAAGCTAAACATTTGAGTTATTATTCTTTAGTAAAGATTCGCAAAAATAATGGGAGCAGGCTGGAAACTCGGCCTGTGGCCCGGCCGTGAGCTTCGGCAAGCGACCCGGCCCGTGAAGTTTGGCCGTCCGCCCGCTCGGCCCGGACAGGGCCGGGCCGCGAGCCATTATGCAGGCCTCTAATGGCGGGTGCGGCCCAAAGAGAAACGTTTGTCTACCGGGGAGTGGAGGAGGTCTGGGGGTGGAGCCGTCCAGACGTTGAAACAATTTTTTGTAATTAGACCCTCGTCAGTGGAGTTTCCTATATATACGTATCAGTTTTGTTTATAAATTTATTTAAATAAATCAGTTTATAAATTATTAGTGATTAGTTGATTAGTGTAGCAGTTTGATTGAAAATAGCTAAAGTTCTGGAAGAGCCTGAGGGATATTGTGTCATTTTGTAGCTTTTGAGATGCTCTAACGAACTATATATTCTAAATTGGCGTATAATTAAAATTTGGGCTAAGCCAAAGGAATAACCTTCAAAAATCGCGTTTTCTCTGATATTTGTAATTAAAACTATTGAATTGGAGAACATTATAGAAAGTTGTAACCATCTTTGAATTAATCACTTCATTAGCTACAGAATAATACCGAAAACACCGAAATTTGTTGGTTCAATTAATAGCTTTGCTCATTAATACTGCTGCACTAATCAACTAATCACTATTAATTTATTAGTATATAATACCTTTTATGCAACGGGCCCCTGGTTGCGATATTCAAAATTTCCCATTTTTGTTGCTGTGCTTGGGTAGAGTTCTCACAGAGAGCTCTCCGTTGGGCATAACATATCCCCTAGGAGTACAAATGCGGACAATGCTTGACCGACGGACCAGCACAGTTGAAACTATCGAAATTTTGCAAGAAAAGTTTTTCCGAAAAATGGTCAGTTTTGGAAAACGAAAGTTGATTTTATCTGTTATCTCTTAAACCATAAGGAATCAAAGAATGCTCTCATGAGCAAAATTGTAGGAAGAGATGACGGTGAGAGGATTCGAATGACTATATATATAAGTTTGTCCGTGAAGGGCGACCACAGTTGAGGTGATTATGGATTAAAACTAGTTTCTCCAAAGCTAGAATTTTCACGGCGCGAGTTTTCTAAAATGTTCTAAAATACAACAGTTATAGTCGTTCAAAATTTCAAATTCCTATTGAAAAGAGCCCAAAATCGGAACTTCAAATTTTTCGCTTCTGGCAACGATGATAACTTCCCTGCAACGTATTCCCTGCTAACAAAGACTAAACATTCCAATCCTGACTCAAACTAGACATTGGCCGTTCCCATAACCAGGTGGTAATCGTTGATACAAAAATGTGATTGCCTGGCACACCCTTATAAAAGTAGGCGTAGGAATATATGATAGTGTGAAGTACTATGTGTGTACCTCTGTAATAAACTACTGTCGAACCTCAATAAAGATTGCAAGTAAGAGTTCAGTGTGTGACATCTAAGCCTAGCCAGTCGAGAGAAGAAGCGAGAGTACTATAAGTTAGCAAATATAAGTAGAGAGTAATTATCTGTGGGCCCTAAGCGACCGTCCCTAGATCTAATAAACTTGAGTACCGCTAGACTTTACTAGATCAGACATCAAATGTTCATACTAATTCTTCAACAAATATACGAAAACTACTACAAAATTATCAGGGCGCACGACAATAGAATAAACAAAGCAGAGGGGAGGACGTTACTCTCTCCCTATATCCTAAACTTGGCCCAATAGGCACCTACCCAATGACAAATCGGACCCCCAACCTAATAGACACACCGACGAGAACAACTGAACTAAGCCTGCACTTTTCTCGTTTATATATACTTTGTGCTACTGATGTAGCTAACCCAAAAAGAAATCACTTTTATCATTCATGAGACAATTGTCGAAATAGTTCAAGGTTGTCTAATTTCATCAAATAGAACATAGTTTACATCACCTGTGTGAAGATAGCACAACACATAATTTTCAGTGCTGCGCTGCTGCGCAGCTAGCTATCAGTACCCCAATGGGTAATATCCCACAATAGCGCCGAAGGCGCGAAAATTTTTTGAAATCTAGTGATTTAAAGTAACGTTAAGGACATTTTGGAATTTTTTCTTATCGTTCGTAAAACAACTAGGAAAAAGTAGGAATTTTCAGCAAAAAGTAGGAAAAAAGTAGGAAAAGTAGGAAGAGTATGAGGCCTGTAGTATTACAAAACGCTATTGTAAGTTTCGCGATTAAGCGGACGCTGTCCAGTTGATCCTTCTTATCAGCTTGACGCTGCATTCGTTCTCCATTACCCGGAAGGACACGCCAGGAAGCGCTCAGTGTCTTACTCTTCTTGTAAACTCGTCAGTTCTATGAAAGACCTATTCAGGAAAGTATATGATAGTACATAAGCACGCTACACGATTGTGATAAAATGTGAAATCAAACGCATCATGATCTGCAGAGTGTGCAGGACTGGATGTGCCACACTTAACCTCAGCAACGACTTAAAATATCTGTCAAATAAACCATTTCTGAAAGCTTGTTCGGGTTCTTCTTCATTGAAATCTTAAAATATTCTGAAAAATGACTTGAAATCTAAAAATATTCTGAAAAATGACTTATTTTTTATTTTTCAGGAAGTTAACAAATTACGACAGTCCATCGCGACAGCCGATTCCACTGCTTACAAGCTCGACGTAGAGAAAGTGTTACTGAAAGCTTATCTGGAACGAGCCACCAGTGAAATGGAACAAGTGACTGCCGCAGGCCAAAGAGGGAAGACTAAATCTTTCCGGTAACAGACCGTCAATTTTGTGTGTTTCCAATAATATAAGCCTAAGCCTAAATTTTAAAATACGGAATAAATCTGGGAGATACATATTCTTTTATGTAGAATACAGGGCATAATCATTAATGTTGCAAAAACTAAACATTCCTGATGTTTCTTTTTTGGCTTTGCAGATCTGTTGATATCACTCTCGTTTACTTTCAGTTTGTTTTAGAGATAAAATAAACACTAAGATACAAGACGGTGAACAGCGAAGCAAACAGTTGAGAGAGGAACAGAAAACTTTGGCAGACAGCCAGCAAGGTGGTGCAAAGCAGATGAAGGTCTGGCGAGATACCATCAAATTGCTGGAGTGCAAAAAGCAATGCCTCCAGCAACAGCAAAGACTGAAATCGGAAGGAAAAGCCGCTGACACGTAAATATGTTATGGTTGAATACTTGGTTCAAGAATTTATGTAGTAACTGGATGTAGGAACACTATTTGCTAAAGTTGGAGGCACTGGAGAGTATTCCGGATTCTTGTTCGAAATGTTTCCTCACTTTTCTCTCAGTGCCTAAAATACATCGCCAGAAAGGGAAAAATTGTCGGATATCCGGAATCCGGCCTGATTAAAGTTCCAATTTGGAGACGTACAGTTTATGATAGCAAGAGTACATAATGATAAAAGTATGCCACCAGTCAAGCTTTATGTTATCAGAGCAAAAACTATGCTCTGTTCGTTAACGGCATCCCCGCAAATTAGACTAATCACTTCAAAGAATTTCGTGCGCTATGTTTGTGTTCTAAAGCGCGAAGTAGCCACAAAATTTGCTAACACACTGCTTGTGTTTTCGAGCTTAAGCACATAAACATAGAGCGAGTGAGCGTATCCCTGTTTCGACTAGGTACTGATTTGCGGGGTTCACTAGGGTCTGATTTGCGGGGGGGGGGGGCAGGGTTGGGCCGGCAGCGATTTATATTATGTACTCTTGATGATAGGTAGCTGAACCAACGTATTAGTCCAATGATTTTCCAGTTAACCAATCCTGATTGGTTTGGCGTGAGTATGTACCTTTGTACGAATAAAATCATCGAGTTAAATTTAACGGGACCAAGAGTAAGAAACCCTATCTCTTTTGCGGAATGTACTGAGTTAAGCGATTAAGCTGTATCAGACGTTGTGCGTGCACACATCAACGGAGCTAGAACCAAACAATGTTAACATTTAACTTCCATTTTTCTGTCCCATGGGAGTGTTAGTTTCCTATTTTCAAATGATCAAATTTTTCTGGTTATGTTTCAGTTGGTCTCACTCGGAGGAAGTTCGTGTTGGATCCGGCGTCTCCAGCGCGGCCAGTCGTCGAAGTGGCGGACGACCTGCGGAAAGCATGTCAATACAGTAGCGAAGACAAATAAGGACTGTCTGTTTTAATAATAAAAGCTATCATGGATTTGGTATATTCCTTATAAAATAATTAAAATATAACATCATAAAAACTCTTTACAGTCTACAAAAACGTCCCGCCAGCATGGATAAAAATGTTTCTGACAGTGGTTCACTTTGAGCCAAGTTTGATTTAATCTTTCGCCAAGACTATCAATGCTGCCTCCAAGATGAGTCGCCACACTGGAGACAGGGCAATCCTGATGGACATTAAACTCGGAAAGAGTTCGCCTTTCGATACTGTAATGGTTTGGAGCAAAACCCGTAAAATAAAGATCCTCAAACGGTATTCTGTAGCCGTAGGTTCCAGCATAAGTGAGTAATTTCGGTAGCGCTGCACGAGAAATACTGTACAAGGCGCCGGAACAGTACCTGGGATAAACAGTGCCTCCAAATTGCTCAGGGCTCACGTACCATTTACTGACTTTGGCTCTACGAGGTCGAGCACCGCTCAAGCACTGGCCCAGAATCAGTTCACCGGAATCACGGATATGGGAAACGGATTTAATCAGATTCCAAGGATTTACAAAAACGTCCAGGTCCAGCTTTATAATCCAGCTGGCAGTTTTACAGTAATCTTGAGCCCACGACAGTGCAGCATAGGTTTTTAAGATTAGATTACTGTAGCTTTCAGTCAGATTTAGCAGCAGAATGTCATGATTTTGAGCAAATTCTTGATTCACATTAATCGGTGTCTTCGGCAAGTCTTTATCGGCATAGATCTGAAAATATAAAATCTCAAATATAATAGTTCATTATCAGACAGTATTATTTTATAGACTGGCGCCTTTTTGGCTCCACCACAATTAAAAGGATTGTTTCTACAAGCTAGTGATGTTTCAGCACTTGAAAATGAAACTAAAAATCGGCACAGGGTCTGATTTTGGGCTTTAGAAATACCTCCGTGAACGTCTACCCCAAAAATTACAAACTTCAGAGAATCTACTTCAATGTTACGCAGGCAGGCTCTGAAAAAGCCTGCTCAAGGAGTTTCCCTCTTTTCGAACTTATGGTGTAGTGGTATCAAGAGTACATAATAAAGAGTATGAAACTCTTACACTAGCATGTACAAATCATGCTAGGTATGCTCGGTTCATTAACTCGGGACCCCCCCCGTAACTTCCGGGGGGGGGTCCCACTTTGCACTAATTACACGCTTTCATATAAGTTTGTGTCTGCTCGCTGATTCGCCCATTAGCCTAAGGCTTACTGTAAGTAATTTATTAGTTATTTTAATTAATTAATTATAACGTTAATTAGGTTAATGCAATTAAAAAACTAATTCGACAACTTTGTAGCATGTTTTCTGCTCTTTCTAATGATATAAAAATTGTTGCACAATACAAAAATTTGCAGGAATGTAGTCTGTAACAATTTTTATATCATTAGAAAGAGCAGAAAAAATGCTACAAAGTTGTCGAATTAGTTTTTTAATTGCATTAACCTAATTAAGTTATAATTAATTAATAAAAATAACTAATAAATTGCCTACCACAAGCCTTAGGCTAATGGGCCAATCAGCGAGCAGACACACGCTTATATGAAAGCGTGTAATTAGTGCAAAGTGGGACCCCCCCCCGGAAGTTACGGGGGGGCGTCCCGAGTTAATGAACCGAGCATACCTAGCATGATTTGTACATGTTAGTGTAAGAGTTTCATACTCTTATATTATGTACTCTTGGTGGTATATATGCAGATCCGAAGGGCTCGATTTGATCCCAGATAGTGGAATGCTGTAATGCTGTAAGATCATCAGTTTCTTCGAGTTTGTCCGGACAAATAAGCTATTTGTGTGTATCGTCTGTCTGCGACATATTGTCTGCGACATATACAGTAGGCTTGTAATTGATTGAAATCTGTATCGAGAGCACCAATCATACAACTTTGCATGCCCAAGCAATTTTGGCCTGCTTTCATGGGACGCCCACGTCTTAACACACTACAGATGACTAAAGACGTTCGCTACTCCTTAAGCTAAACTAGTATCTATTAAACATTAACGATGCGTGCATAGGACGCCCCTAAACGGTAGCAGTGTTTAAACAGGACGCCCATTATTTCAGAAACCATGTTTTAAGATAGGAGCCATGGCCCATATGTGGGCCATGGGCGTCCAGCAACAGGATGCCCATGGCCCATATATGGGCCATGGGCATGCAAAGTGTTAACATAGGGCCGAGTTCCAGAATGTAGGGGCTTGTCACAAAACAATTTAGAGGGAGCTTCGAGTGGGGGAAATACTAAGGGGGACTAGCTTTTCGTACAACATCCCGAAAGTTGTGTCATTTTTTAAAACTTACAAAACATTTTTCATCGAATGACCGACGAGCTTTCGAAATGTAGATCAGTTTTCCTGAAAAGTTGTCAAATTTAGATTTCCGTTTTTTGGCACAAAAACCTATTAGCTGGCCAATTTCGCATAGTCCCTGTCCAATTTTTTCTACCCCTTACCCCCGATAACGGCAGGGCTTATACCTTGTCTAGGTTGACTTTCCTCACTAATTCTCCTTCCATGTTCAAGCAAAATTAAATGAAAACTTACACCCATGATAAAATACGCTGTACCGCCCAAAGTCCGCAACTTCCGAAGCCACGTTTCTCTGATAATATTTCGTTCTTCAGCTCTGTTTGGAGGGGAGAGGATGAAAAGCACCACTTTAGCGGGAAGACAGCTGGATGGGCTTAAAAGCAGATTTGCAGCATTCGGAAATTTGGTTCCATAAATTGGCTCAATTCGAATCGACGAATCCGAAAACCGAAGCAACAAGCAGAGAGAAAATGTTGCAAACGCACAAATTGTCAGTAGAATACGAAGAGAGCATTTTGTAAACCGCATGAACCGTTGAACAATTGGCTAGTTCTTATAAAACTACATTTCACTGCACATTTTAAAAGGGCCCTGCAAAAGATAACTTTGCAATGAAAGCGCACACAAAGTTACACTACGTCGACAAAAACCTGCTCTAAAACGTAAAATGCTGTCGCGAAAATGTCAACGACAATAAAGTTGATTGTTTATTTTTCAGAAAGTTGAAATTCTGGCGTGTACAAAGCTAGGCATGCAAACGCAGCAAATTTGAATGAAAGACTCGATAAATGATGGTATACGAGCAGATTATTTTCTATGCCAAATTCCCTGCTTGGACCATCAGAGCCAGAGGCCAGTGTTGTCATAAACTTGTGCTAGTTTGGCTATTATAACTAACTTGGCTTAGCAAACGAAGTTAAGGGGAAAGGGGGGGGGTCCATTTTTGGTCATTTTTTCGACTTTCTCCGATCTCGCTGATTTTTACACATTTTATTGTACAAATGGTATCTTTTAACGAGTTTTTAAAACTAAAGCTTTAAGTCTAACGGCTATTGAGTAATTTTACCTCACAGTTGAGATTTCATGTGTTAAACATAGGAAATTAGGAAAGTTGTCACTTTTTCACGTTTCCCAGAGAAATCTCACGAATGGCAAAATGGATCCGTTCAAGCTTTATATCATATTAATTCCATGTTTCCGAACTGTGATTTGTAGGAAGTGTGCCCCAACTGGTTTCGCTCGTTGTTCGAAAACTGACGGAAACCCACAAACTTTACTAGCCTCTGGTCGCTGGCTCAATTACCCACCAAATTCGGCTTCCGTGCATGTTTGGTCACCCTCTTCAAATAGAATTGTTTCAGTTTCAATTTCCTCAAGTAGGGTTTTCAGCTTTTCCCACTTAAATTAAATGAATCACTGAGAAAAATCCCCGAGTCATTGTGAAGGGACATCCATGTTCGAAAATTTAGGTACCTCAGAAGAAGCTTAGATGTACTCTCTCGTTTTTTGAAACAGAAAAAGCAGAAAAATTTAACTCAATTAAAATGGTCTAACGAGTGAAAATATTTCTGCTAGTGAAATTTCTGAGATCCCAAAAACTCTACAACTATAAAGTATATGAGCAGTTTCCTAGGCAACAAAACCTCTCTCGCAGCATAAAATAATATTAGGAGTCCCAGTATAGTAGCTGTGGACCTCTGGCAAATAGCTTTCAGTCAATGTCTCGCTTAGAAAAAAACTGAAACCCTCAAAATACGTATATGCAGGAGGCTAGGCACACATCTATATGTATGTTAGTGTTGTGCATTGGCCGGTGCGGCCAATGGCTGGCCAATGGCCGGCCATTGGCCGGCCAAGCCATTGGCCGTTGGCCGAGAAAATCTCGGCCAGTTGGCTTGGCCGGCCATTGGCCGTTGGCCCGCCAACGGCCAAATGCCAAAGGCCCATTGGCTGGCCGTTGGGCGTTGGCCGATGGGCGGGCAAATGGCCTTGGCCGGCCAACGGCCAACGGCCAACGGCCAACTGTCTGGCCGTTGGCCGTTGGCTGGCCAATGGCCGAATGCTGGCCAAGCTCAAATTTACTGATCTTGTGCTTTAACTGTGTTGAAAAATTTAATTTTGCTGCATAATATCGTAAACATGTTGCTGTATAAACGTTACATTAGATACTGTACTACAGATTTTCACTTAGATGTTGAAAATTTTTATCGTTATTAGCGTTATTTTACAATTAAATTTGCTAATTGCATGCAAATTTTAAGTGTGCTAACAACTTAGTTTTTAAATTTGTCTGGCGGTGAATGTCTCATCACTTTATTGCGGTCCACCAGCAAAATTAAAACAGTTATCGCGGGTTGGAGCTAAATGTTTGGAAAAACTATTTTACAAATATTGTAAATTGTAAATTGTACTATTGAAATAAATTGTAAATTGTACTATTGAAATAAAGTTGTCGCCTAATTAAGCACGGTACACGAATAAAAATAGTAAATTCCAGCTCGACAACGTTGACAAATAGCTAAAGAACGGCCAATAGCTTACGGCCAAGAAACAGCCAACGGCCAACGAGCGGCCAACGGCCAACCAGTTGGCCGTCGGCCATTGGCCGTTGGCCGGCCAACAGCCATCGGCCAACGGCCAACGGCCAGCCAATTGGCCGTTGGCCATTGGCCGTTGGCCGGCCAACGGCCAATGGCCGGCCAACGGCCAACGGCCAGTTGGCCGGCCAACTTCAAACTCCGGCCAAGCCAAGCCAAGCCAACCAAGGAAAATTTCGGCCAATCCCAACACTAATGTATGTATAGATACGTAGTTGGCTTAGCTTTGTAGCTTCAGGTTAACCCGGTTGGCTTTAATTGGTTTTGGAAATGCTATGTTATGTCGTCCTAGGATCCTTTCCACATTCGAGGTACACGATATAATACACAGTTTGATGATCAAGATACGCAGATCTGGTTATTGAATAGAACGAAAACAAAAATGGCGCTAACTCAGTTCATATTGAGCGTGCGATGAGATTAGGTAGGTTAGGTAGGTAGATTAGGTACTGTGCAAATGTGTAAATGCTCGTTGGCTTTTGGCCGGCCGGCCGACGACCGCTTGAACCAAATTTTTGGACAACCAACAGGACCAACGGAAAGTATATATTTGATTTAAATATAGTCACGCCTCGGCATCAGTCAAACTTCACATTGTTTAGTTTCTGATGCACGAAAATGAGAAATCAACCTCATAATTTGTGCAGCTCATAATAACTGAGAGAAGGTACTCAATCACTCAAAAGTAGCTCTAAAAATAGCTAAAAGTGGAAGCTTTGCTGACATATAAAATGGTTTCACTCCTCAAAATCTAATTGACGTCCCTATGATTTTGATTAAAGCTTGCACATTTTGTGAAATTTTTTGAAAACCTGTCAAAGCGGGTCCCATGTTTGGGATTGGATCGACTATAAGGACTTGAAGTGCTGTTCTATTACTGGGTGTTCGGGTCTTCATTCGAACATGATGCAATACACTCACCCGAATTCCTCGAAGCATTCGTTTCATGAAAAATGAAAAAAAAACATGAAAACATCGATTGTCTGGGTACAAAAACTTTGAATCTCGGGATAGGAGTCTATAACTAAACTACTCTTTATTCATTCATTCATTCATTTATTTATTAATAACTGTTAATTATGTACCATTCAGAAAACTACGAAGAGTATAAAAACATCTTGGGTACATACATCGAATACTGTACAAAACATTTGTACTTACACACTGTGGCAGTCGGCAGAATTTAATAGATCGAACACTCGCGTCCTGTTGAACTTCTGTCGGACCTGTTGGAATAAAGACTTGGCCAACAATAACAATTCAATAGTTTTTACAGTTTCTATTTCAGCATAGACACAAGTAATTAGTGTAACAAAATTTAGGCCCAATTTTATTGTTTGTTTCAGCCGCCATTAGACACTCTTCGATGTGCCTATGAAGTGTTTGCAGCATTTGTAGGTATGAACCCACCACAACTGAATTTTAGCTGTGTTATTATAAATAATTTTTAATTTAATTAAGTTTAAGTAGTTTTAACGACCAAGGATGAAGCTCCTTAACAGATAGAAAAGCTAGGTTTTGATTGTACGAGAGAAATTTGTCACAACCTCTGCTAAATTTTAGTTTCCGAGAAATAAATCATTACGATGACTGACTTAAGGGGGGGTCGCGATTTTTCGACCATCTCCGATTTTTCTCATTTTCACATATTTTGTAGTCCTCATGGGTCCGCAAAACAAGACAAGTGCGTTTGTTGCAAAACTTTTCCTGTCATTCACAATAGCCCTCCAAAGGTGATCCCGACATGTGTTAAACATAGGAAAATGAAAAAGTTAGGAAAATTTTTCTGCTACCAAAAGTTTGAGCGCTGTGTAAGAGCAAATCGGCTACCACGCGGTGTCAACCTAATTTGGACTAGGTAAAGTGCTAATATCTATACGAGATTATTTTCCGTAGGGTTGCTGATTTTATACGAATTTTCAAAGTCCGGAGAAGTCGATTTTTGCTCAAAATCGCTCTACGAGTGTGTAGGTCAGTGGACGTTTTGTCCTGTCCTGAACTAACCCTTTGATGCAGAAACTTCGCGTTTAGATATTAGCACAGTATATTGTTAGAGCTTTATTTTGCATATAATCAATCCCTATCAGGCCTTTTCAGTAGCGCACAGTTTTGGTAGCAGAAATTCCATTTTTCCTCAAAAATCGTCATTTTTCGATAATTTCATGTTTGCTGCTTCATAAGTCAGCCAACCTTAAGGCATCTCAATAAAATTTGGCATGCCAATAGGCTGGCATAAAACCTACCTGTATTTAAAGTTTCATGCCAATGGCCTGTGTTTATCTCTGGTGACATACTACGATAGCATGGCGGACACCTATGGGCAAAAAATGTCGAATATTCAATTTTTCAAATATAGCCATATTTTATATCAAATTGAAGCTCTCAATGTCCTGAACATTTTATCTTCTTGTACCAAGTCTCTACAAAGCAGTATGAGAAAGTTAGAGCGAGTTAAAGTTTGAAGCAAATGACAGTAGGAATAAGCTTTACCAAATCGTCCAAAGGCAGTGTCTCGCTAGTTGCTTGGCTTGCCACTGCAATTTATGTGGTAATAAACACTTACAGGTAAAGGCTTTAAATTGATGTATTTGTCATGCCACAGTCTCTTGTCATCCTATGTGTACGTGACTTCGAAGCCCTCAGCGAGGCATACTAACGTAAATACTAAATTGTAGGGATTTGAACTGCAATATCTGTAGACTGGATTGACCCTGGACTCTAAAAATTTGTCTTGTTTTTGGGCACATATGGGGGTATATAATACCCAAAAATGAGCGAAATCGGTGACTCTAAAATTTGGTACCTGGCGACCCCCCCCTTAATGCCACAAAAGTAAGACTAATTAATTGGCAAACAGTAACAAATTAACAGCAGTAAATGGGTTTTCATTAATTAGTTTTTCAATCATGCCCATTGATAAATCAGTCTAGGGGTCCTCAAAATTAATCAATAAGAGCAATCATCAATCAATCAATCAATCAATCAATCAATCAATAAAACCGAAATGTTGAAATGGAAACAATGGAACAATTAAAATATATATATATATATAGTTTTTGACAAAAATGAGCGTTAAGATATCGAAAGAGAGCTCATTTGCATATCATTTCCATTGCACAAATCTCCTTTGCAAGAGCAGACTTCATGCATTGTCGTATCGGCATTTCCCGTACTCTGGTGCATGCCATTGCGACCAGTTAAATCACTGAGACTGAAATTACCACAAGACTCCTGATTTCTGAACACGTCGTCAAACTGGCGATTGAACCCGTAGGAAAAGATACTTCCATAGCATCCACGAATATAGGCCGCAACAGCTGCCCCAGAACCTAAACGATTGCAGAATAGCAAAGTCTGGAAAGCATTTTGAAATGGAAAGAATTAAAATTTTAAGTATTTTATTTATTGTTTTTATTTTAATTTATTTCATATTTACTATTTTGTCAATTGTATTTTATTTTATGAACTTATGTATGATCGTGAATTATTTGAGCGATTTTCAGGAGTTGGTTTTTCTGAGGCCGAGAACTTGCCCTCTAGACTAGAGGTCTGTCTGTCTTTGAGGCTCACTGCCGAATTTCAAAGAAGCCGCTAAGGGCCTTTTCGCGCAATGAGTTAAACGAGATAAAAGAATTAAAATTAATTCAATCCTTTTCGCGCACAGGGTTAAAGGCGTTAAAGAATTCTAATTCTACTCTTAATTCGCGCGCGAAAAGACCCTAAGCGGCTCCTCTTCAGTGGACAACAGTGCTCTCACAGAAACACTGCTACTTTTTGGGGATCTCTAACGATCAAGGATATGGAGGATAAGCCCAAAACTGGAGGCCGAGGCGTGAGGAACCGTGTATACCATTGAAACAGGACAGAAGCCAAGGAAAAGAAAGTGTGATGTTGAGCTTTTTCTGACTCAGGATTGAAACTAAAGAATATGCCCTGCCGGGGATCGAACCACCGCAGCCACCACAACCACTTTTGCATTGAAGTCATAAAGCCCCTACGACTAAACCATTCAGTCGAACTACCACATCAGGTGTATCAGTACTTGCTTTCCTGACAGAGGGAAATTTCTTACCTCATCATACTTTCACCGGACGGGGGGATTGCAAAACAGCCAATCAAATTGCAGAGACTCTCCTTCCGTCGGGTTGGGAATGCTGATAATTGCTAGGTATGTAGTTGTTCGCCTGTTATTTTTTAGGCTTTAGGTTTTAGGATGATTTAGAGGATTTAGGATTAGAGGATTTAGAGGATTAGAGGATTCAGGGGAATGTGCAACCAACCACCAATCAAATTACAGGGCCTCAACTCTGTCTGTCTGCAGTCCTGCCAATGTAGTCTGCATAGACTGCAGTCTGATTGGTTGTTGGCTGCCTACCTCGCTTCACCCTTTTAGACTTTCAAACTCTCTAGCTAGGTGCGACTGTAGCCGCGATAGCTCAGTTGGCAGAGCGTCGGAGCGTTAATCCGGTAGTCGTGGGTTCGAATCCTAATTTTTCGGGTCTCTGGCGCTGAAGTGACAATTTCATTTCTTACATTTCAACTAAGCGCAAAGTTACAGACACTAAGGATCAAGAATTTTCACGAGCAATGAAAGTATCAGATCCTATGCACTTATGCTTAACACCTGGCTAACCTAAATTTGGAATCTAAATTTCAACAATTACCTAAAAGTTGAACTGTTTCGATGATTCTGACACATGAATCAGTACTGGTACCACAATCTTTGACTCGAATTCGTTCGTCCGTAGGATTACTGCAGTGCGTGGTGAAATCCGAGGGCATTCTGTAGGTTTTCTTAAAATAATCCCAGGTTAAACCATAGATGCGTGACATGCAACTGTAGCATCGTAGAGAGTCGTTGCTTTCAGCAGATATATGTTCAGTTGAAGCTGAAGAAAACAAGCAATATTGTATGCAAAAGGTTAAATGTTTACTGAGTTACGATTTTATAAATTGTAGGCCTGCTGCGCAGCGGACGCTAATCTTGAAGTTGACGCTGCTGCATTAAGGAAAATTATTGGATATCATCCGTTTAAATTTACCTGTTGCTGCGTGTTCGTTATTCGTTGCAGTGAAAGTGAAGGAGAACTATAAACTTTGCAATTGCCGAGTGCTTTATCCTTTGTAACAGAAATATGAATCTAAAGCTTTTCGTTTTACATGATGTGCAAAACGGCAAGCCACTCTCTGTAAGAAGCTGTCAGAAAATTTTTCTTGTAAGCGCAGAAGAAACCTGTTTATTCTGATTTAATTTCCGATTCCTGTTTACTTTATCAGTCATTGTTAATGGTATGTAGAATCTTATGTGTAAATAATGCTCTGCCATCTTAAAGCATTGTTTTACATGCATTCATGTAAATTCTTATGATTTGCACGTAAATGCGTGGAGGCTGGATGGCAGAGCAAACATAAGAGACCTGCTGCGCTGAGGCGCAGCAGGAAAAAGAAAAAACAAATTCACACGCAAGTACCATGAAATGAAACAATGCAACAAAAGTAGCACAAACAAAATAGAGCAAGCAAACTTGAAAGTGCTTCTGTGCAGCAACAAACGATTTTTTCATTAAAAGTGCTTCTGTGCAGCATCAAATGATATTTTTTACAGCCACCTCACCCAGTCGGTATTCCGGTTAGGGGTAGCGCCAGCTCAGAACGTTTACAATTTTTGAGGGAGGGTGATGCTGACACTGAATAATTGGCACAGCAATTACCCGACGGTTCTACAAGGCTATTAGTGCGTCCGTTACGTCCACCGTAATGGAGGCGCTCTGGTAGCTCCACCTGACAGGGGACCACTGACATTCTCCGTAAATTGCCTTGGAGAGATAAACAGAGAGAAATTAGGATGCTTGAGATATTTTTAGTCATCTCTAGACTTGACATGACCCTCCACTTTGTAGCGACTGAATTACGGATTACGGATTACGGAGACTCAAAAGATTATATTTTCTTATTACTTACTTGAGAATAGCGCCCACAGCAAGGAAAGGTAAACTGATGCAGCCATTGAAAATAATCTAGTAACTAAACTGTACAAGTATACTTTGTAGCACGGTTTTTAGTGCATTCACAGATATGTACGTTCATCGTGCGGGAAGCTCCGAGTGTCGCGCACGAGGGCTTCCCGCCCGATGAATTTACATAACTGTGAATGCAAAACCGTGCTGCAAAGTACTTGTATAACGAATAAGGCACAAAACCAATATAAATAAAACCAATAAAATATAATTCAATATAAATAAAATATTAGTTTTACTGAGATAGGTTCCCCGACTATATTTACCTGGTTTAAGTTCCAAAAATAAGCACATCGTGATTAAAATCCGTCAAAATGCAAAAATGCAATTTTTATTGAGATAAGATCACATACTGATATTACGTCATCTCCGTGCTACAAATTATTTGTAGCAAACTGCACGTCAGAGCGTGATCTCATCCATATGTAGGAACTGATCTTCAGTTCAAAAAATAGATATGAGTTATACAACAGTTAATGTGGTATTATCAGACTAGTTCGATTTTGGGAGTTCGAATTTTAATTGGGCTGCATTAAACGAGCTGCTGTAAACCCCAAAGCTGTCTTGAGAAATAATCCAATTTATTAAATATAATATTTAATGGCTTGTAGGAATCTGGTGGGGCCCCCAAAATTGGAAGAGAAAATTAATCCTTTAATTGCTCTCCTGCTGAGAGGTTGGTCTGTATTAAAGAGAAATGGAAAGGTCAGACGTAAAGGTCAGCCCCATCAGATTCTCCAACTACAAAGTTAGTACAAAAGTACAAAATATTGAAACTTCAGTTTTGGAATTCGAGCAGTGTTCGAATTGCGTTCGAGTACTTGACAAGTTATGAAATGAACTGAAAACGCAAATATACTAAATACAAAGTTAATGTAAGAGATCTAGTGTTAGGTTGCCTGGATTATATACAGCAGAATTCGACTGTAATTGCACCAATTAAAAGTATTCAGGAAATTATTTCTATAAATTTAAAATTAAATTAATTGCAAAAAATTTAAAGCTAAAATCAAACTATAACTTACCACAATTTTGTTTAATATGAAAGAGCTAAACATTCAAAGCATTATAGAGAAGCTTTAACTTTTAATTGGGAAATTATTATGCTATAGTAAAACCTTAGAACATTGCACTAACTTTTAAGTTACTGTTATAAAACTTCAATATTTTGTACTTTTGTACTAACTTTGTAGTTAGAGAATCTGATGGGGCCCCCAAAGTATTAACCTTTACGTCTGACCTTTCCATTTCTCTTTAATACAGACCAACCTCTCTGCAGGAGAGCAATTAAAGGATTAATTTTCTCTTCCAATTTTGGGGGCCCCACCAGATTCCTACAAGCCTATTTAATATTTAATAAGACAAGAGAATATTTAATATCCTCCGCAAAATTGCGGAGGGAAATGAAATTTTTAAATTTTTATTGTGGAAATCTATTCTTCGGAAAATTTTGCTTACTCCTTTTTGGAATATTAAGTTTAGCTATATTAATTGCAAATTAAGTTTAGCTATTTTCGTGGCTAAAAGATGAGTTATTGCTTTGGAGTCTCACATGACAGAACAGCAGCCAGTTAGTCTTGTCTTGTAGATTTGAGTCGAGTGCGGTGCGGGTGGTCTGCTCTCGTGTTTGCCCTTTTGTGGTTGTCTATTACACATTTCATGTTCCAGTCACTGAAACCGAAACTGAAACTAGATTTCAGTTTGTACAGATTTCAGGTTCAGTCACTGAAACATAAACTTAAACTGAAACTATTTTGGGAAGAGACCTAAAACTGAAGCTGAAACTGGAACTATTTCAGGCTACCGAGTGAAACTGAAACTGAAACTAAAATGGATAAAAAACTGAAACTCGGAAACACTTTAACTGAAACTAAACTACACTACTTTTATCTTGACGGCATTTGCCTGAAGTTTGTTAGGTTTAAAATTCAAGCTTATGGCGAATAAATGCAAGGTATTTTTGGGAGTAAATTTATGGCTGTGGTTAACTTATGCCAAGAGCTCCAAGACACGGTGAGATGATCTACAACAGCGCTGAAAGGATTTATACCTTACATTTAGAAACTTGAATATCACACAACACACTATCGACCTTGTAATCTGTACCTGTCTTTTCAGTTGCGAATTCAGTTCCAGGGTTACATCTTACATCCCCGACAAAAGTGGCGGGCGACAGTGTCAGGAATTCGAACCAGTCTTAAGCAATCTATAGCCACGAAAATGTCTAAACCTAATTTGCATATTATGTTCGCAAAACCGTAGTTCCCTTTTTATAGTCCAGCAAACTTAAACTGGACCAAAAGAGTGAATTTTGTATCAATTAAGCGGGTTTGGGGCGGCACGTGGTTCCAGCGGGCCCATATCCCGAAAAATAAAAGTTGCTCCGATCGCTACAAACTTGGGCTCATTTGAAAGCTCTCATCCCGCTGAGTAAAAGTTATAATTGGGTCATCGCTCAAAAATGCTATCTGTGAAAGTTATCCCTCTTTAAACCCCAAAAATGGGCTGTTTGGGCACTTTTGGAGGGTTTAATCCAGGCTAGCAAAAGCAGTCAGCTGAATCAAGTCAAGCCAGTGTGCTACATTTTGCGTCTCATCATTATACACAACTACGTGCAAATTGCAGCTTTGGATCTTCATGCATGCGTAAGATAAGCTAATTTAAACAAACTTCAAAGAAGCCGCCGTGTCGGTTCCTTTGAAGTTCGTTTAAATTAGCTTATCTTACGCAAGCGTACAGATCAAAAGCTGCAATTTGTACGTAGTTGTGTATAATGATGAGACGCAAAATGTAGCACACTGGCTTGACTTGATTCAGCTGACTGCTTTTGCTAGCCTGGATTAAACCCTCCAAAAGTGCCCAAACAGCCCATTTTTGGGGTTTAAAGAGGGATAACTTTCACAGATAGCATTTTTGAGCGATGACCCAATTATAACTTTTACTCAGCGGGATGAGAGCTTTCAAATGAGCCCAAGTTTGTAGCGATCGGAGCAACTTTTATTTTTCGGGATATGGGCCCGCTGGAACCACGTGCCGCCCCAAACCCGCTTAATTGATACATATTCGCATTCTCCTGAACAAGACCTTTCATTTGATACCAAACTCGACTACTTTTCGTTTATTTTTTCTTTTCCTACAGTTTTCAAAATTTATGAAATTTGAAATTGGAAAATTTGAAAATTTTTTAAAATTTTTGAAATCTCTGATTTCTGAGCTTTCAGAAAATATATACATTGTCATACTTAGTTTGAATAATAAACTCTCCACAAAATTCACTGTTTTGGTCCAGTTTAAGTTTGCTAGACTATAGTTCACATGATGTATGCTTGTTTGTTTGTAGTGTTCTAGGGTTTGTACTGTTCTTGCTTACACCCCTCCAGATGCCCCCGTGTTAAGTTAACCTAATCTGTTGTAATGGCTTTAAGAATTTAAACCTACTAAAAAATGTTTGCATTCTTTCGCGAAACAGCCTTTCTGTGCAAAGTTACAAAAACACTTCAAATCAAAGCTCTATTTTTACTAAATCAGGGTTTTGGTAGTGTATCAGTTTGGCTCAGAAATCAGACATGGTAAACATCAACTGTCATAGACAAAAACCGATATTTTATGGCAAAATAGACAGCCAACATTTTACACAAATCACATTTTAACGAACAATTTATATGCTCTAATACATTGATACATTGATACATTACATACAATACATTACAATACATTACATACATGCGATACAATACATTGATTTGTGCAAAGCAGTGAACGATTTGCCAACATATTGTGGTAATCATTCGATTGCCCTTTTTGGCTTGCGACGTCGGGAAAACCGCAATGCTGTGGCGTATACTGGATAAACAGATATGTGTAATGGAATTAGTTAGACGAAAAGTCAAGTTTTGAAGATCTAATCCACAAAGAAGAATTTGATCAACTGTCATCCGAAAATGCCAAAGGAGACCTCAGAAAATGGCCCAAGTCGAAGATTTTATGACTGTAACTCGTATGAATGAACGGCCAAGCTGTACTTGTATCTGTATGTAATTAAGAGCAGGGTTGCCAATCTCTAAAATATACTAAGCTAATCATAAAATAAAAGGGAAGATTAGTTAAACCCACATTAATAGGGTCAGGAGTGCCACTAACATTGGGAAAGCAATATTACAAGTCAACACACAGATTAGTTAATTAACTAATCAGTAGTAAAAATTTCCTAGTGTTCTTCCCTGATGAAAAGCTGGTGCCTTTTCATTATAATCTCATTATCCTTGTTCTAAGCAGTTAATAATAGAAATCCCCTGGTGTTTTTCCTTATGAAAAGCTGGTGCCTTTTGACTAGGACCCTATTATCTCTTTTATAAGCAGTCAATACTCTATTGTCAATCACCTAAAGATAAAGAGAAAAAGCCTTAATGCGGTCGAAGAAAAAGTTTAAATTTCCCTTTAGCAACAAACAACAATTTCAGTTTATTAACAAGTATAGTCATGTGAAGATGGTTCATTAATACGAAGTAGCTATTATGCAGAATTAGTATTAACTAGCAGTAATATGTAGTTAGGTATGTGTAGGTAGTTGTATTTAGCATCATTTAGCTTTTATTATTCATTTTTGATGTTAATTAGGTTAAATTAGTAACAATAAGGGTTAATTAGTGTTAATTAAGGTTGATTAGTGTTAATTAGATAACAATTACGCAATAGTTGAAATTTTACAGGGAGACATGACTTAGGCTTAATCGAAAGGCAATTCTTCGCTGATTCCAAATATGTAAATTGTATTTTCTAACTCCCAAAATTGAGAAAGTTATGATCGAAAATGGTTTAGTGAAAATTTTTAATTTTGGTAATTTTGGTCTCTTTAAAAGGTTTGTTCTAACTTAGGACTTACACAACCTCTGTGTTAAGTCCAGTCCCATTGTCTGGGAAGCTGTCTGACTCCCAGACACCGTAGGAGTAAGCCTTTACTACTACGGCCATTCATCCCTCCCTTCACGTGAGGCTGTCCTCACCTGAACTTTTCGCTGGCCTTTGTCCAGCAGAAGAACTGCCTATCCAAAGGAGAGTTAGTATACGCTTTTTCCAATTTTAATGGTATGGAAAGGGCCTAATTGTCGCAAAAATAAATTAAACAAGAAGAAAAGAAATTAAACTTAGGTAGTTAGGTACGTAAAATCTGTTAGTATAACTTTTATTTAGCTAGAAAATACGTAAGAGTAACTATGTGCATATTTTTCATCTTTTTATGTTTTATTTGCTTCCTTGTCCTCGGTCAAGTGAGGACAAGGAGTTTCCAGCAACAAGAAGCAACTGTTGCTAAGGCTAATGAGTAGCGTCCCTTGTTTTCAGCCAAAAGTCCAATTCAGAATTAAAAGTGAGGGGCCAGAAAACCAGGGAATAATGATTAATTTTTAATAAAAATGAAGAATTTATTTCGTTCAAATTAACCCATTCAAGGTCATCCATTTCACGTGGGCTCAGAATGGCCTAAGTCTCGCATCTTTTCGCCAATTTTTGGGCAAATTAAAGTTACATTTTAATTACTTGTCCCTTTGGTTACGTTTACGTGTAACCTAAAAGTTTATAAAATTCGCCCAAGTTTCGTCCCCGAAATTTATCAAAAAGTTGGTCAGTTGGGGGCAATATTTCGCCATTAATATTAATTTGAGCCCCCAACTGAACTCCAGGCCAAAACGAGCCTGGAGCTTTATGTGCAAAAGATAGGAAGCTTCTAAAAGTTTCTAGAAACTAGAAACTAGAAACGCTGTTAGTATGGATTACCCTAATGTTTAGCAATATACCAACTCCCATCTGGTGCATGAGATTAACACCGGTAGAATTGTTATGAAACTCCCATATTAGGCAGGAAAATTGCATAAATGTGAATGAATGTTTGAATTCTTGTTAAATGGTTGATGACCTATAAGCAATGAGGCCAATAGCCAGTACGAGTGAATGTCCGTTGTCGTGTCGCCGTAATATGCAAATTAGGTAGTTAGCTAAGTTCAGGGTCACAGGGACCCCCAGAATGGGCTATTACTACCAGGTGGTCCTCGATTCGTCCGCGTAGGTAGTCCTGTATCCAAGGAGCGGACGAATCGCAAATACGGACTTCTTGCTGTTTATTTCGTAAACCCGAAATGTTGTCTTTTAAAATATTTCGCACCAAAGCTCAGAAATTCTCTCCTAAAATGTAAAATTTGAATTTAGATTGGTTTTGATCATTAACAGCATTGCTCTGTCACTGTATGTATGATTTAGTTAGAATTGTGTCATTCTTACTCTCTTGGGTTCTCACTAATGCGTCTGTCAAATTAACACTGGCATACTATGTTAGGAGATTACGTGAATTTATCAAAAATTCGTATTGAATTTTTTAGTACGCTTCACGCAGAAATTATGCTACTTTCAAAATTTAAAGTGGAAAACCATAAATGCGCTTATTTTTAGAACTAATATTTTGTTCACTGTAAATTTACGCAACGTTTTTCTGTAAAATACTATTTCTACGTACAATGGCTAATAAACATTCTGCACGCATTAGTTTTGATTTTAGGAAGAATCTGCAAAAAATGTTAAGTTGGCTAATTCAAACTGGAGGGAGTGCCCGAATTTGAATTTACGTAGATTACTATGCACCGTTTATAAATAACAGCTATTTACATACTTAATATGTCATAGTTGCATTTGCTTCGTGTAATGAGTACTTCTATGCGACTCTAAAATTAGTACTTCTAATTCTAAAACTGCGATCACTTGCACTGCATTTAATATTCATGGGAAATCTATGTTATTATAATTTTCTGAATTGTCATGATGAGAGGAAATTTTTTATAAAATTTAAATTTAAATTAAATTTTAAGAATTTTGAAATATTGGTGTTTTGAGAGTTTTCTCTGGAATATGCATGCTAAAAATTTCTTCCTTTCAGCCAAATTTTCCCAAGCACATAGAATGACGCAAGAATGAAAAAATTGGTTAAAGTTTGAATTATTACATATTAGCATTTTTGGATTTTCAAAATCCTTTGATCTTTGTCGCTTTTACAACTTTGACAAGCTACTGCTCGCTCAGCATTCGATAGAGATTTTTTCAGTTTCATTTTTGCGACCGCTAGGCATCTGCTTTAACGTAGTAAAAGCCATTTTTCAAAGTTTGAAAGTTGATTTTTTTCGAAAAATTTCCACTTTTTGAGCCAAAACTTCAATATACGGCTATCGAAAAACTGAAGAGATGCAGATAAGCAATGCTGAATATATCATCTTTGCTGAATCCAACGATGTCAAAATGTTGCCGATACGAAGGAAAAGATAAAAGTATAAAGTTTCAAAGATTTGCCCTTGTTACAATGTATTTTGAAGAATTAGTTTCCCTATGTAACAAATAGCAAGTTTCCCCAAAATCCTGTTGTAACAAGGTCAAATTTGACAATTTATAGTAGACGCAACATGCATCGTAGCGGCAATATATTGACATCCCTGAATTCAGCAAAGACGGAATATTTAGCATGGCTCCTCTACACTCAATTTTTTCGATACCAGTATATTGAAATTTTGAGTCAAAAGTGGTAATTTTTCGATAAAGTCAACTTTCAAATTTTGAAAAATGACTTTTACTCCGTCCAAGCAGATGCCTAAACGGTCCCGGAAAATGAAAACGAAAAATTTTCTATAAAGTGCTGTGCGAACAGTAGCTCGTCGAAGTCGGAAAAGCGGCAAAGCTCAAGGAATTTGAAATCGAAAAATGCTAATAAAAATTCAAACCTTAACCGATTTTCTTCGTTCTTGCGTCGTTCTATGTGTTATCAGATGAGAAAAGTTTGTTGAAAGAAAGAAAGTTTTAGCATGCATATTTAGAAAACCCACGAAAAGCCGATATTTTGAAATTTTTTAGAATTTTAAATTTTATGAATATTTTCCTCTTATGATTCAGAAAATATATAATGTTATGGGTTTCCGATTAATATTAAATTAAGTATAAGTGATGACAGTTTTCTATACACAGTTTTGATCAACAGTACAATTGGTTATCTAATATTGACGCTAGTATACAACCCCTAAGTCTAGGCTTTTCAACCCTAGGCATATATAGGCTTTTCTGTTTTGCATTGGAAAAGGAAATATGCACAAAACTATAAAGACTTCATCTTTCAAGACTTTAAGCTATCGCTATTGAAATGCTAAGTTTTCATTTTAATTAATGGTGTTGTAGAGACATTTATATATGTTCCACATTTAAACGTATATAATATTCATTCCACAGTCAGATTTATATATTTCACATTTCATATATAGTAAATGTAGTAACTAAAATCTTGAAGACTATCAACATTTATATGTAACTGCTTATCCATATTTTAATAGTAAAGGTATAATGGCAATAGTGCCCCCTCTTTCTTTTCTGCACGTGGCTTCTTATGAAGTTTGCGCTAAATATAATGACGAACGCTATTGTTCTATTATTTTGTTGCAAAGTACGAAAACGAAACTCTATACACCATGGAGTCTGGTCTATTACACAACAACCAAATTTGTGCTGATTTGTATTTTTATGTAGCTCACTATCATAGTTGTTTAAACCTTTTATGTCAGCCCTGTATCACCAAAAGTAAAAGTTCTCGCGCTAATTCTTTCCAAAAACTTAGTGTTGCAGAAATCACGTTAGTAACTATTTTGCCCTCACTCGTTCTCGCTAACGTGACGGCCAATTCCGTTCTAGCCTGCATTGTTATGAAGTATAATGTCACCGCTACCTAAACTTTTTATGTCAGCCTTTCATCTTAAAATGTAAAGGCTCTATGCTAATTGTTTCTCGGCGAACCCAACTTTGCTGAAATTGGGTTGCAAATACTGTCTTCTGTTCATACGGCAACATAAGAGAATCAATGATGGAATCGAATGGCGCATACTGTAAATATCCGTACGTAAGCTTCAAATTAATACCTAAAAATATATAAATATTAAATAATTAGTACATCCATGTAATTAGTTACGTAAGAATTGTGCATCGCTATGACATACCATCTTCCAATGAACAAAAAGGAGCAAACTTGTAAAATGTTCAGTTTTTAGTCGCGCAAACGTATTAAACGGGAAACTGGTGCTTTCCTGTCTCAAAAGGACTCTAAGTGTTGAAAGTTCTCATTTCAAGCATAACTGTGTGCAAACCGAATATATATAAAAAGAATCGTGTTACATCTGCGATTTTCTGCATCACAATGCAGAAAATCGCCCAAAGGAACTATGTTCGGTGAACTCTAGTCATGTTAAGTCAAAAACGTAAAGCTAAAGTCAGTTATGTTACAAAACTATCTAAAACATGCTGTTCTAACCATGTTTGTCAAACTCTAGAGTCAAAATCAACAAAATTTCCGAAGTTTATCTCAGAAAGCCAAATAAAGAAAGTAATGGTTGCTATGTTTAATTCCCGCATTAGTATCCTGTATTAATGGGTTTTAACCCATTTGAGTCAGGTTCATCGTGAGCGTGTCCTGCCAAGATTCATATCAGTTGGAACCTGATCCTGTGATCACTGTGAGGATTAACCTGAATACGGTACATATCGGTAGAAGTAGATTGAGCTCAGATAATTGGATTTGGATATTAGTGGATTAATTCGGTCATTGATTTGGAACCAGTTCAGAGAATCGGGAGGTACATTGGAATCGGAACTTATTGATTAGGAGTTTAAGGCAGAGACATTATTGGCACGAACGTGGTCATTTGTCGGTTGAACCTGCAGAAGTGAACCTGTCTAACGAACTTAACCGGAGAACTATTTGCATATCTTTTTGTCGACTCCTTTAAAAGAAGCCAAATTAAAATATGTCTCAAACTATTGTCTCAGCCCTTTCCTGTTTGGGAGCAGCCGCTCCCACCTTGTCTCTGGTTTAGACCCTTCTGGTCAATAGCTAATTGCTCTCAGAAGAAGATCTCTTGCAGACATTAAATTAACTTACAGATTAACTTATATTAATTATACTTCGGGCATCTCCTGGTAACACCCCGCCTAGACCGACCCTTGTATTTGTACTCTCCACCGTACGATAGCCGCCTTAGATCTGTGCGGTTCCTTGTGAATCTTTAATACCAGATCTAAGCCCGCCCTCCCATTCCCGGAACAGAATTGTAATTCAACTAAATTTAACTAATTATCAGTTAATTGTTCACTGTTGTCTGTAGTTTGATTTTATAGTAGACGGATAAGGAAGTTAATTTAACTTAAACTTACACTCACACGCACAATACCTGACTGTACCCTATAATCAGTACCTGAAGAAGAGGAACCCAAGGTTATCTTAAGTAGAAGTTTAGGTCCCGTTAGTAATAGTAAGGAAAGAGGAAGAAAGAAGGGATTAATATTTGAGTGATAATTAATTATTCTTCCCATAATATCGGTCAATTTAAAGTATTAAGTAACAGACAGGAGTTGGCAACCCTGGTACTCTATACCTTCATTGTATATTGTTAATACGCATATTGAACAGTATCTGTCTAGCTTCCCTGTTAAATTATCCTATCATTATTGTTATTCTTAGACTGTATCGAAATCTGTTGTTAACTAGTAAATTGTCGAGTAGTCAGCAGCTAAATAGGGACAGATTCCTGAAGCAGATCCTGTTGCGATCTCACTGCTGAACAAGATCCTGTTGCGATCTCATTGCTGAACAAGATCCTGTTGCGATCTCATTGCTGAACAAGGTCCTGTTACTATCTCATTGCTGAACAAGGTCCTGTTGCGATCTCATTGCTGAATAAGATCCTGTTGCGATCTCACTGCTGAACAAGATCCTGTTGCGACCTCATTGCTGAACAAGGTCCTGTTGCTATCTCATTGCTGAACAAGGTCCTGTTGCGATCTCATTGCTGAATAAGATCCTGTTGCGATCTCACTGCTGAACAAGATCCTGTTGCGATCTCATTGCTGAACAAGATCCTGTTGCGATCTCATTGCTGAACAAGGTCCTGTTGCGATCTCATTGCTGAATAAGATCCTGTTGCTATCTCATTGCTGAACAAGATCCTGTTGCGATCATCCAACGACCCCTAACAAACGAACTCACTATCACTACCCCACCAGGGTTTTTTTTGCGTCCAGATGTGCGTCTGGACGCAAAGTTTCTTATCTGGACGCAATGAAATTTTAGCGGGACGCAAGCTAGACGCAACATTATTTCAGGAGAAAATTAACTTTTGTAAGAGTAAAAACTTTAAATGTTTCCTGTACCAATTTTTCCGTTTTTTCCAAAAATTTCTTCGGGTCCTGGGGGCTCCGCCCCCAGACCCCCGGTGTTTCCCACTTTGTCATGGAATGCCAAGGTGCAAGGTCATGTCTCAATGTTACCCAATGTTATTTGTTAAGTTGTTGTCCACCTGCATCCATATATATCAGATTTTTTCGAACTCATGAATTTCACGTCAATAAATACATAGAGATTACTAGGTGTATTTATATACATTTATATATTTATACATTTATATTGTTCTCTATATTGTTATTTATATTGACTTTATACTGAGTTTATTCAAAATTCAAGAATTCCCAGATGCAATTAACACAAAAATGCATTAGCGTTTAAGGAGTTTTAGTTAGAATAGATGTAACAGTTGCCAAATAATCTTTTTAAACATTTCCACAACGGATTTAATCCGTAATTTCGAAAAATCTCCAACTTCTGGGGGGCTCCGCCCCCCAGACCCCCCGGTGCTCATTTGCAATAATCCTGCTATTAAGGATCACCAGTTGTCAAAGTTTGCGAAACCGAATGTATGTTTTAATGTTTGCTACCTTTCTTCTCAATGATATTCCTAAATATTTCATAAATTTTTAATACTTTAATTAGTTTAACTAACATTGAAATATCGGAATAATGTGTGTCAATAATATATATATATATATCGAAAATTACTAAGTTCTGCAACAGACGCCAAATAAAATCTTTTTAAACATTTCCATTACGGATTATCCTGTAATTTCAAAAAAATTCTTCAACTTCTGGGGGGGTCCGCCCCCAGACCCCCCGTCGTGTATGTTGGACGCATCTATATTCTTGGTAGGTAGTCCTGTAATCGTGCATTACCGTTAAGCAGCATCAGCTTTCCAAATAGTCTAAATAGCTTTGCACTAAAGAAATTATCGAAATTTTTATAAATAAAACAATTTTTGCACTAAAAAAACACGCTAAAACAAGATTTCTGCCTGGACGCAAAATTTCTTGACGGGATGCAACTTAAATTTTGCGGAACGCAAGGTTGACGCAAATCCGAAAACCAAAAAAACCCTGTACCCCACTTAGGTTGGCTATAGGAATCTCTGATTCTGGACACATCACCTTTCAGAGATTCGGTATGTAAGTCTGCTAATTCTCAGTAGACCGTTGTAATCCGACAGTATTCCGTTGTAATCTAGCGAGTTTGTCCCAGGAGGATCAAAGAAAAAGATAGACTAAGGAACTCAATCTCGATTTTGCTCGCATCATTACATATGTTGTCTACCTCACAAAGCGAATTAAAAATGAAACCAGCAGACACAATTTACAAAGACTTAGTTAAGATCTTGCAAGGAGATAGAAGAAGCATCTAAACTATGCCTGGCCGCATAGCTTGCATATCTGGCAGACATCTCCAAACTTTTCTGCAGTGGCCCTGCCGTCTATTGATCCGTTTACAGTGTGATTCAACACCTTCCTCCGCCACAGACTGTGAGAATAACCGTGATTTCGATGCTGATACGAAAGTCACAGCCTCAGAGTTCTGCATCGCGGACCAGAATCAATCCAATGGCTTAGTGCTGCGGGTGGTTAAAAGATGTCATCATTTTGATGCCTAGAAAGTTCTAGAACTTCTTACAGACTTAGCACTTTTTTAAAATTTATATTAGTTTTTTAAGAGCTTTATATTTTCAAATCTTCTGTAACCCAGTTGTCTGAATCGTTCATTAATGTGTTCTGTTATTTTAGTATTTTTATCATCATATGACTTCACCTTTCCATCCATACGACGAACGTTTATAGCTTAGAAATTTTTGGTATGACTTGCTAACATTTATAAAAAATATCATAAGGTTTTTCTGGAATAAAAATTTAATCAGGTTTCAGAAACTATCATTTTTAATTTTGTCCACAAACAAGCTTTTTACTATATATATATGTGGAGGCAGCAAATTCTGCTTACTGGCATTGAGGTTCTTAAAAAGAAGATAATGATGAGATGATGAGATTTTTTAAGGGATCATTCATAATAATTGGTAATTGTCAATATTCACGCATATTGTTTGGTAATATTTGTTGATAATAATTGATTTGAAAGTTTGAGAATATTTGTTGATAATAATTGATTTGAAAGTTTGAGATCATCTGTGGATTTGTCGTGAGGAATTGATAGGATTTGATGAGATTTTGAGATCTAGTTAGTTGAATATTTTGATTTCTCTTTTGGGCACTAATTTGACCATAGCTACCTAAAATTTGAATTCTTGGTCTGATGAAGGTTGGTGAACAATTTTGTATGTTCGGTCCAGATTTGTTCCTTTTGTGTGATTGTTGGAGAAATTGCTGACGCTAAGTGTTTTGTGACGTTATCTGGGTTTCCCCCTGAGTGCTTTCTTGAAAGGAAAATTAAAGGAAAATCGTCTAAACGGAGCCTTGAGAAAAGTCTTAAAGCAATCAAAGTTGACCCCAAAAGTTACGTAAGCCTTTTCGACGTCATGCTGGGTCGGTTCTCTCTCTGAGAACAAAGAGAACCGACGCGAACAGGAATACGGTAGAACGCAGGGATTGGACACCAAAAAGAGACTAGAACGCCCTCTAACAGGGTTTTGGCTGAAGCTCAGTTCGAAAGGAGAACAGGACTTCAGTTTCTGGTTGGCAGCCGGTGCGAACGGACGTATTTTCTTGTGCTTATTTCTGTGTGTGATTTACCGTACGGCAGGAGCCGTTGGCCAGGAAGGGCCTTATTGGATTCACTGGATTGTTGGTCGCGAAGACCGTGCTCACTGCGAGCAAACCTGTGTGGAGTATTTTGCGTGTGAAGTTCTGCTGCCAACCAGTTCTCAGTTTTACTTATCGCCTGTCCAATCTCTGTTTCTGCCTGATTTCTGTATTTTA
>JASAND010011328.1:0-15201 GCA_030248195.1 Trissonchulus latispiculum
CGTGTACACTGACTGCACAGACCAGACTAAAACCAATCTACCTTTACAGTTTCTGCTTAAATATGAAGCTCCAGGTTTCATACAATGACACTCTTTGACGCATATCCAGTATTTGTCCGAGTACTGTCGGCGCTGGAGCAGGAAAATGGTGATGATGACGATGAAAAAGTACAAAACTAATTCCGAGGGTAAATATGGATGTTTTCAAACGCAGAGTGGCCGAAATTATTTCGATTACTGTCGTGCAATAAAACTTTAATTTACTGTGACCAAACACGTTCCATTTAGTATCCTTGCTACAGTAAGATAAGCTAAACAGGTTAGTAGTTTAACATGTTGTAGTTTAGGCGTAGCTTCTGCCTTTGAGCATAGCTAGATCTGGAGTTGATTTTAAGCGTAGTTGCTCTAAATAGCAAATTTCTGATTGTTGATTTGTATTCCGGCCTGGCTACCGACCGAGTGGCTGGCCATGGGAGACCAGCCTCAAACACTAGACATACGTCTATATTGATTTCATTTCAATGCTAACATCTAACCATATGACACGCGCTGGAACACGAACTATATTTATTTATTTATTCAATGATTCCAGGTTTAAACCTGTAAGACACCTCAAAACTTGACCACCAAGAAACGGAAGTGATCGTTGTTAAATTTTACTGCCTTCGCATGCTATATTGCAACAGTTTTTTTCCACTATGGACGACGTGGGCGAAATGAACCAGGTTTAGTGGTAGTATTATGGTTCCACATCAAAGCGCATCAAGATTTTATCACAGTTGACCGCGATGACATGCAAGGACAGCACAGCAGAAGTCGTAATCTGTGCAATTACATTCTAAGACAGGTGCCCTGTATCTGACTGATTCTAAGACAGGCGCCTGTATCTGACTGATTCTAAGACAGACGCCCTGTATCTGACTGATTATTAATTGTTTCTTTTTGGCAACCGCGTTTTTCTACCGATGGGACAGCGGGTGTTTAAGGTACCAGCGGGCAAATGGGACAAATCTTTGACCCACTTCAAATTTCAGCTGAACCAATTACAAATGCGGAAACTATAGTTTACGCTTAATTGTCAGATAAAACTCAACTTCAAATGATTTCCTCTTGAGCAGGCTTACGCTTAATCAATCGACAACATTATCACATCCCCTATACGTTGTTTATTCAATTTTCATTGCATAGTGATAAGTGTGTGACAACAGTTATAAAAGCTGTTAGTTATAAAAGCTGTTAGTTATAAAAAAATTATAAATAAAAGATCTGCGCGCTAACATCCTTCCCACTCCCAAAAATGGGTACCTAATGATCAGACCCTAGTTAACCAGCCCCCCACAAATTAGATCCTAATGGATTTGATATCTGACTGATTCTGTATCTGACTGATTCTAAGACAGGCGCCTGTATCTGACTGATTCTAAGACAGGCGCCTGTATCTGACTGATTCTAAGACAGGCGCCTGTATCTGACTGATTCTAAGACAGGCGCCTGTATCTGACTGATTCTAAGACAGGCGCCTGTATCTGACTGATTCTAAGACAGGCGCCTGTGTTTGACTGATTCCAAGACAGACGCCTGTATCTGACTGATTCTAAGACAGGCGCCTGTATCTGACTGATTCTAAGACAGGCGCCTGTATCTGACTGATTCTAAGACAGGCGCCTGTATCTGACTGATTCTAAGACAGACGCCCTGTATCTGACTGATTATTAATTGTTTCTTTTTGGCAACCGCGTTTTTCTACCGATGGGACAGCGGGTGTTTAAGGTACCAGCGGGCAAATGGGACAAATCTTTGACCCACTTCAAATTTGAGCTGAACCAATTACAAATGCGGAAACTATAGTTTACGCTTAATTGTCAGATAAAACTCAACTTCAAATGATTTCCTCTTGAGCAGGCTTACGCTTAATCAATCGACAACATTATCACATCCCCTATGCGTTGTTTATTCAATTTTCATTGCATAGTGATAAGTGTGTGACAACAGTTATAAAAGCCGCGAAGATCTGCGCGCTAACATCCTTCCCACTCCCAAAAATGGGTACCTAATGATCAGACCCTAGTTAACCAGCCCCCCACAAATTAGACCCTAATAGATTTGACTCCTTCCACAGATCGAGCCCTGCTGAAATGCCATGGCCTCCGCGATCGCACCCTAGTGTAATCCACTAGGGTCAGATTTGTGGGGGGTAACTAGGTACCGATTTGTGGGGGGCACGGCGTTCGGTGCAGAGCATGGTTATCGAGCTGATAATACTGAGCCCTTCTGCTGTCACACGTTTTATCATGATGCACTTGATAGCACTTATTTTTTTACAAAAACTATCAGCTTTCCATTCCATAAAATCTTCACTTCCCATCATTTAAGCGTTTGGTAAACGGACTAGATTCTGCAGAGAAAAGCAAACAAGTATTGTATTTCATGTAATGTCATTCATGTAATTTAAAACTCCAGACAAAGATCTATCTTTTACTGTTAATTTCATAATAAAGTTATGAAACATATTTAATTGGACCTAAATTTTGGGAAAACGGTCAAGATTCATATTAAAGTTATTAAACAATTTCAACTGGATATAAAAGCTTTAAGCTTGACAACAATTTGCTTGTGTGGAAATAATGACATTAAACCGAAATAAATGCTGTCTGTGGGCGTAGTGTCTGCGAACCGCTGACAACCCGAAAACAAAAGCTTTCGGTGCTTTGTAAACGTAGGCTGGCAAATCCCAGATTTTTGAATTTCAAAATGCCCTTCTTGATAAAACTGTACGTTTGCTTTGGCTCTTCTTTGCTGGCTGCTTGTGTGGTAATTTTCTGAATTATGTAGATCTGACTTCCTAATGCTTGCATGAACCTAAGATCAGTTCTCATAGTGTAAAATTTAGTAGGATGATAGCATAACTCGGATTTTGTATGAAATTTGGTTAACACGATTTCCTAAACTTATGGGATATTATATTTATTTATGGTTTGCTCAGTGTAGACCTTCATCGTAGCTGCCTGTGGTTGAGAAAACTTAATATTAATCCGCATCAAGTTTGATATCTTAGACTTGATCTCTGCAGCCAGTTTTTATAATCCTAGAGCATGGACGATAAAAGCTCTTTGTAAATTAGAGTGTTAAATAATTCAAATTAGACATGGTGGTAGCAGGCGTGATTATGTAAATGTGTTTTGATCATACTTGATGTTGGTCACAAAGATTTGCGACATCAGTTGCGACCCTACATTTAGTGAGAAAATTTTCAATTAGAAACATAGTCATAGGTTTTCGCAATATAGACAACATCTATAAAAGTTTGGTTTTGTTGTTGAACATGTTTTGTTAACCCATGCATTTTAAGATTGACGCAACTGGACTACACTGGACAGCCTCGGACTATATTTTGCTAATAAATTAGTGTTTGGTAGGTTGTCTTTGATATAAATGAAGCTGTTGACACCCTTGCCTTTAATTAATATAGAAACTGGATACTTAAATGCCAAAGAAAACGTTCAAGTGATTTCATTATTGATATTATTTTATTTTATATTATTATTATATTGATATTATTATTGATTTTTATGCCTAAAGCATAATGGAAAGCTGTTGTGATAGTTTGTACCACTGTGGAAAAACTTACGATGAAATACGTTGTTATGTTGTCACGTTCGCATCTGTAACATCCTTCAATTAGCAACTAAGCATTTATTTATTTGAAGTGCAACACTGCAACATGCATACACCAGACATAATAATGCTATATACATCGAACTAATAATCAATGCACAGATTACAACGCATCAACCTATAATGAATCTGAAATGAAATTGAGCAGAAGACCTCACCTATAAATATAGAAAAAAGAAAAACTAAGGTTCCTCTTTTCCATTTGTTGACTAAGCGATTAGAAAATTATTACTTTAATTGGAGCTGAGGAAACCGATACAACAGTGCTAACTGAAAAAAACGCTGGCAGAAACATCACACAAATGAATTGCAGAGATGATAATGTTGATACTAAAAGAGACTTGCAGAAGGCATAAATATGTGCGAATAGGATAGTAACAAAACCCGAAGACTTAATTAAAAACTAGAAACAAAACCAGACGACACAATACGAAAACTTTACTAAACTTTACTTTTACGTAAAATTTACTAAAATTGTTTTACTGAAGTAACTCTTGGCGATCACGAAAAAATGATGAAGATATTCTTACTTGAAGATCTGGTCAATACTCGTACATCAGAGCTATTAAAATTTTATTTCAAATAGAAAGTAATCCGTGGAAAACTGAAACGTTGCCATCTCTGCATTGCGCTACAGTAAGCAAGACCTGCTTACAATACGTTGGTACTTAGAAAAATGAAATAGCTAAATTCCCAGTAACTTTTTTAGCAAAATTTAACATTAACTTTTGAGCCACATCAACAACTATACTTTTAACTCACGAACCATAGCAATGCAAATTAAGAACAATCCGGTTAGTTCACAAAGCTTGAGTACTCTCCCACAATTTAAACCGGAAAACGTAGCCGCCGACATTTGGTTCAACTTCTGGTGGTTAAATAAATTATAGAACGTGACGCCGCAATTGTTTATTTATTCTCGATGCTTGTTTGAATAAAATAGCCTCATAAACTCAATACGATAGCTGCGACATGTAATTATATTAAGGACTAAAGCAAGCGAGCTGTTGAGTCCCCGAAAAATCAGAATAACACCATCATTGAATTTGACAATTGACCTAAGCTTCTCGAGAAAATCGAAATATGCTGACTTTTCGACATCACTTCCTACGAAATGTTTTATTGTGTCAACTGCTGCGTCACACGAGAAGCGAATTATCCAGGGAAGTGAACAAACAATATTTAGCCCTACCGTTCCAATTAATAAAGACAAGAACCGTTTTAGTGCTTTATCATCCGCCTCTTGCTTGCGTTTGTTAGAACTTTGCTGGCTCGAATCAGTTTCCTTCTTTCTAAATCGCCCGCGAAGTGACACATATGCCACAGACGAAAAGGAAATCTGAAGTATGACAGTTATAAGGTATGCAAGAAAATAAACAGAATTCATGAGAAACTGTCGGATCTTTTCAACGGCTGTAAACCTTTTTTCTTCGTCTGTGACAAGCTTTCCTACCAAGTAAATTGGCTTTTCAAAGTTAGCAGTCAGATCAGCGGATCTAAGAATGTAAAAAATGATAAAGCTTACTAGATGGAAACCGAAAACAAGAACCAGAACACCAAATATGATGATTTTCGCAGCGCTTGAGCTTGTATATAACTTGTATTTCATTGGTTTAGTTATGGCATACCAGCGATCGAAACTCAAAAGCAAAAGAGCTGCTTGGTTACACAGAGAAACAGAATTATTCAAGCATTCGTCGAAGAAAGGATCTGCCACAAAAGCTGAGCAATATTTGAAGAAAATGCTGAAAAGACCGCTAAGATACAAGGAGTCTATCAGCCCAAGAAAAACATTCAGTGAGTCAGTAAATGTTTCAAAATAGTGATACGATAGAGTGCTTTTCACATTAACTTCAAGTGAGAGCATCTTTTTCAAAACAAAAACATTTATAGCTGAAGTTATGAGTGCAAACGGTGCAATGCCTATAATGTAAACAGCCCTACAAACATAATGTACATAAGAAGAAGCCATGAAATTTTGCAGAACTGGGATTGGGTGGGCCTTGAATTTGTGAAAGTTTTTTAAGTAAAAAACAATGCTGTAGAGACTTCGTTTCCATCTGTTTAGAATAAACTGGGTTGAACAAAATCCTTCCGCCATATCACAAGTTGCTATCCTATTTTCGTACCATACTTTCGTGGGAAACTGTGAATACATGGTGTCAGTGGAAATCTTAAGACCAGGATTTTCCAATTCGCATAATGCTGGGATTTCATTCAAGGACTGGCCACTGTCTGCTTTTCTAAGGGCGCAGTCATACATAGGGCACCTTTCCCGCGCTTGGTACATCCTAAACAAAATCCAAACTGAAACTCTTTATTTCGGAACCATAGCATCTGAGGAATAGTTCTGATAGCTTAAAATTAAAATCAATAAACATTTAAGGTACTCACAGGAATTCCAATTTTGTTAGATTCAAATGAATTGCTTCTTCCCGGAAGTTCCTGCTCTGCCTACTGTAGGACTCCGTTACATTGCTGTTGACGATCGATACGTTTTGGCTTTCTGCAGTCCACAGGTAACTGCAACCACAAAAATATTGATTAAACTAAACATTGCGGTAGCATATTGTATATGCGATAAATTCATTATGCTTTCATTATGATTCATTATGCTGGTGGTAGGAGTAAGGGGAGCACCATATTTCCTTGAAAAGCCAGACAGACAACTATAAAATAGTTTTAAATACCCTTATTACAGGATCAAAGGCTACAACTGGTCACTAGGCACTATTTAAATGTTAAGATTCGAAATCGAAATTTACAGACAATTTGTCTTTTGGATTGATATTGGTACGATCTGGACCTTTCCAATGGTCTCTGTCATGGTTTTTAAACCGTACCATTTGTCAAGGAAAAGCTTAGCTGTTTAGGCTAGACTAGGATTAAGGTATTCCTTGGACAAATCGGCAGAAAGCTGACAGTTACCGTCTCCAGACTTTCACGGATTTCACTAAAAATTGACACAGCTAAACAGCTAGTGTGTAAAGATTTTGTTTAACTCAGTTAGACAAGGCATTTTCAACTTCTCATAACTACATACAAATTACCATTTTATCGAATTCCGGAAATACATACACAGAACTGGTTTCAACTTGAGCTAGGGAGTTTTTCGTGAGTTACGATAAATGGGCGCACTTCTGCGAGTTGACTCTACCAAGCTTGCTCTGCTCATCAACAGCTTTCACAGAATACCCACATTGTTGCATTGGAATCTGTTTGCTATAAACGGTCAGTTTGCTTGTGGACACATTTTTGGTCGTACTTTAGCAAACCTACAAGTGCGTTGTTCAGTCCTTATAACTTGGTAATCATATCAAATTTTCATTACCTCAACACAGGCAGGACATAGAAAATCGGCAGCATGACTCCCAGTAGCACTGGCCGCAACTGAGACGAACTTGAATATGCTTAGATAAGACTAAAAACTTTACAGCTTTATAGTGCCAATTAGCATCACCGTTTCGTGTTGCACACTTGCACTAGTCCATTGGACAGAAAAACAACGCCCACATTGCTTTTAATAGGCATTAGAACAGGTTTAATGAACGCTTATGGGATTTAAAGTTTGTGCGTCGTGCACCGTCTTCTGCATCTGAAATGTGACAAAAACCAAATTAATTTCTGAAAGCTAGAAACTGTACAAAAAATAGTCACATTCGCGTTGAATATATATGTGGATTCTGCCATGGCAAGTGTTGCTTGTGTTAGGGACTGTGTCAAAGATATTGGGTGCGTAACGCGGATTCTTAACTCGGTCTTGGCCAATCTATGTACGAGCTTAACAACACGCTTTTCATTTTGAAAACGCACTTTGCCCTTTTTCTTTTAACAGTAAGCTTCTTTTCAGCAAACTATCTATGCCTGACATCCAAGCTGTTTGATATTGTTGCTATTAGATTACCGCAACATGCCTATACACACATATATGCTGTCCATTGTAGGAGCTAACTTTCTAGTGATAGGAGGATAGGCGAAAGATTAAAAACGTCAGGCAGCGGATAAAACTCAAAACACGGTTGCTTCTAAAATTACACGCTTTCATTGAATTAAATACGCGCTTGCATTAAAGCGAGTAACGTGGTCTATTACTCGCTTGAATTTTGAATTTTGGCCCTTAAATGTCATTTTATCAAATTGTTTTGTAAAGCCGTGGTTAGACTTGGCAATCTTGTAACAACGCGTTGTGACAACGGCCGTTGTCTCCTATGGTTTCTCCTATGGTTGTCAAATCTGACAAATAGTGATTACACGTGACAGGAAGTGCCTACTTCATTAAATTACATTCAGTGCATGACATTCAGTACATTACAATGTAGCTTTTGCACATTTGGTACATTTTTCTGTTTCATAAAACTAATGTAGATTTTACAATGTAAAGTAGTTACATTACATTCGGCTCCTTTGAATTTTCATGTTGGAAAGTAGCTTTCTACATTGTAGTTATGCAATGTACTATGTAGTTACATTGTTACATTAAAGTTCACCAGCTTAGAAAAATTAAAGATATGATAACAGTAACTAATTAATTGATAGAATCAGGATAAATACTTTTAGGATAAAACATTGGATAAAACAGCTGTTAAAAGTTTAGTCCTTTCTGAATTTTAATCCGTTTAATCCGACCATTTTAATCTTTAAAGAAATAAGGCCCGACGACGTATTTAGAAAGTGCACATCTGCTACGCGCATTGGAAAGTGCACTGCGTCTACGCGCAGCAATTCAGAAGGAGACTGTTCCATATTGCCATAATATCTAACATATTATATACGCAATGTAATAATATTGTACAAATATTTAATCCATTTCGTCAAGACGCGTGTGCAATGCACATATGGAAGAACTGCACACAGCAGAATTTTTATGTAATGCATTTAAACAAAAATTTAAGCTTCTTTATTTACAAAAGTCTCATGGTTTTATTTAACTTAGAGAATTTGAGCTAACAAAAAGCCAACTGAGTTCAGCTTTGTGCCACTACATAAAACTCAAAAACTATTAAAATCGCTATATAAAAAACCTCAGCAATAGTTATGGAAAGTTTTCTTCTTAGCCCTATTCCTTTAAATATTAAAAGGATTAGATTAAAATTAATCCGCATTAAAGAAACAGTACCTCGGATTAAACGGATTAAAATTTAAGGGTGGGTCCATTTTTGGCCAATTTTTCGGCCATCTCCGATTTTGCTCATTTTCACATATTTTGTTGTCCAATTGGTATATTTTAACGAGTTTTTGAAATGAAGGTCGGATCTCTTACGGTTAGCGAGTAATTTCACCTCAAAGTTGATGTCAGTATGTGTTAAACATAGGAAACTGAAAAAGTGGTGATTTTTTCCGTGCGCCAGAGAAATCTCGCCAACGACAAAACGGACCACTTCAACGTCCATCTTATATCATAAATACGATCTCGAAGGGTGATTTGTAGGAAGCAGAATTTTAATTTAGGCCTTCCAAAATTTTTAATTAATTTTTTAAGTTTGCGAACAGCCAAATTTGACTGTTTTGCAATCTCAAAACTGGGGGTCAGCAAGTTCGATGAAATATTCTGAAAGCTGTAAGGCCTAATTAAAAATTCTACTTCCTACAAATCACAGCTTATGACAAGACAATTCGAACGGTACCAATTGATCCTGGTTAGCTCTGTCCGATTTCCAGATTTCTCTGGCGCAGAAGTCTCAATTTTTAGCAAAATTTCGGAAATTCCCGTTTTTTGGCAAATAATATTGTGCTATGGCATCACATACCTATAAAATGTCTGACTATCTATTTGCGCACCATTATTGATGAGTTTAGGTTGCGTTTGGGCACAAATGGTGCAAATTAGTGCAGCCAGCTGGTCGCTGGAGTTAAATTTGGGGGTCTGACTAACTACCATAATCTCAAAAATAGCGATTTTTCAAATTTTTCGAAATTTGTTAAATTTTATATCAATCGAAAGCTCTCATTGTCGGGAACATTTTTTCTTCTTGGACCATTGCCCGCAAATGCACCAAATTCAAGTTACCGACCGTTAAATAATTTTCGTGGTCAATGCTTTCCAGGGCCGGTGCTACTCCCTAAAATCATTAAATAAAGTCATAAAGAAAAGTTTTCCCATTAAAAGCTACCCTAACTTCTTTGTTGCATCAGATAACAAACATACAACCGAATAAAGCTCCATTCTCAAGGAGGTTCAGGTGTAAAGTGCCTTTATTTGCTGCGCCACCGCCGTTTTCAACTGTTTTCAAATTGCATGCAATTAATAGCCGGTTACTCGAAAAGTACAGAACGGAACTACTCAAAATTGAAACTCGATATGCAGGACATATGTGACAAAATTTTGTGTGAAAATGAGCAAAATTTGTGACCATAAAATTTTTCATGGTGGACCCCCCTTAATCCAGCTAGTTAACCCTTTCCCGCATGAGGGTTCGCGAATTCAGCGGTGCCAAATGACCGACTTTACAGTTTTGGCTGCCATTTTTTGCTGAAAGCACCTAGAGAGACAGGACTGCCACCAATCGATAGAGAATTAATTCCTCTTCATTTTATATGTCAGCATTGAAGGGTCTCCGATGCACCCAGAAAAAGTTAGAAGCCGCCAAAGTCGAGTAAAGTTGAAATTTTCTCCAAACTGTCACTTCTGAAAATGGACAAAACTGGTTGCAGCTGTTGCGATTTTTGTAGCAGCAAAATAAGACCTAGCCCAAATAAATCTACGAGACAGCCTCTATGAATTGGATCCAGTGTTATTTCTGCAGGCATTTTGAAGCCAGTTCTAGAAAGCTCCCAATTAAATACCCAAACATGGTACAGTTTTGGCCAAACTTTCGCATCTATGTTAAGGCTGTAGAGACAAAAGGTCAGAAAATAGTTTAGAGAGATTCTTTCAGGATGTTGCGGACGTGTGTTGGATAAAAAGTCACAGGAGATCTGGCATTGACTGGACTAGTATTTTTTGCACTGACCATAACATATCCATTTTTACCCTCGTTACAGATTTGTAACGTTATGCGGGAAAGGGGTTAACTAAACATTTGAATTTTTGTATTCTGGACTTAAAATTGCTCCGAATCTGTTTTTCCAGCCAGTTTCAGCAAGAAAATGAGATCTGACACCAAAATATTCAAGAATTCGAAATTCCAGATTTTGCTAGTTAACCCTTTCCCGCATGAGGGTTCGCGAATTCAGCGGTGCCAAATGACCGACTTTACAGTTTTGGCTGCCATTTTTTGCTGAAAGCACCTAGAGAGACAGGACTGCCACCAATCGATAGAGAATTAATTCCTCTTCATTTTATATGTAAGCATTGAAGGGTCTCCGATGCACCCAGAAAAAGTTAGAAGCCGTCAAAGTCGAGTAAAGTTGAAATTTTCTCCAAACTGTCACTTCTGAAAATGGACAAAACTGGTTGCAGCTGTTGCGATTTTTGTAGCAGCAAAATAAGACCTAGCCCAAATAAATCTACGAGACAGCCTCTATGAATTGGATCCAGTGTTATTTCTGCAGGCATTTTGAAGCCAGTTCTAGAAAGCTCCCAATTAAATACCCAAACATGGTACAGTTTTGGCCAAACTTTCGCATCTATGTTAAGGCTGTAGAGACAAAAGGTCAGAAAATAGTTTAGAGAGATTCTTTCAGGATGTTGCGGACGTGTGTTGGATAAAAAGTCACAGGAGATCTGGCATTGACTGGGCTAGTATTTTTTGCACTGACCATAACATATCCATTTTTACCCTCGTACAGATTTGTAACGTTATGCGGGAAAGGGTTAACTAAACATTTGAATTTTTGTATTCTGGACTTAAAATTGCTCCGAATCTGTTTTTCCAGCCAGTTTCAGCAAGAAAATGAGATCTGACACCAAAATATTCAAGAATTCGAAATTCCAGATTTTGCTAGTTAACCCTTTCCCGCATGAGGGTTCGCGAATTCAGCGGTGCCAAATGACCGACTTTACAGTTTTGGCTGCCATTTTTTGCTGAAAGCACCTAGAGAGACAGGACTGCCACCAATCGATAGAGAATTAATTCCTCTTCATTTTATATGTCAGCATTGAAGGGTCTCCGATGCACCCAGAAAAAGTTAGAAGCCGCCAAAGTCGAGTAAAGTTGAAATTTTCTCCAAACTGTCACTTCTGAAAATGGACAAAACTGGTTGCAGCTGTTGCGATTTTTGTAGCAGCAAAATAAGACCTAGCCCAAATAAATCTACGAGACAGCCTCTATGAATTGGATCCAGTGTTATTTCTGCAGGCATTTTGAAGCCAGTTCTAGAAAGCTCCCAATTAAATACCCAAACATGGTACAGTTTTGGCCAAACTTTCGCATCTATGTTAAGGCTGTAGAGACAAAAGGTCAGAAAATAGTTTAGAGAGATTCTTTCAGGATGTTGCGGACGTGTGTTGGATAAAAAGTCACAGGAGATCTGGCATTGACTGGACTAGTATTTTTTGCATTGACCATAACATATCCATTTTTACCCTCGTTACAGATTTGTAACGTTATGCGGGAAAGGGTTAAACTAGCTAAACGGGTTACGTTTAATCCTGTTTCTTTAATGCACCTGCGCGCGGGTGCGGTTGGGGCTCAGGCTGTTAGCATTGCAAGATGACTAAAACCAGTTTACACCACCATTCGCCAATCCAAGCCTTGGTCAAACTCAAGCTTGGCGAAAGTTTGGTGGAAGTTTGATGACGTAAACATACACCAAACATCCTCAAAACTTCCACCAACCTGCCAGCGAACTGCCAAACTGAGTTTGGTCCCACAGCAATTTTCAGCAAACGTTTGGTAAAACTGACCGATCAGAATCCACCAAAATGTCACATAACATGCGTGTTTGGGTTATACACTTGTACAGAAATTTTCCTAGTGCATTTTTTCGTCCTTGGTGTAAACTGGCCTATCCAAGAAAGGGTAGAGTATATAAAGTTAAAATTAGCTGCTTAGCTCCAATCAAGCATGAGTTTCTCTCTATTAAATCATTCATGAAAAGGATTGAGTTAATTTTAACTCTACTCTATCCTTTCCTGAAAACTCGAAGCTTTTAGGCAGTTATTTTGTTAATTGTTCAGTGGAAGCCTAAATAACCATCAATTTTTCGATATATGAAGTGTATATTTCTGCAGGCTAGAAACTGCCGTTTCTTGGACAAACTGAAACTCCACTTAAAATTTCGTTTCCGACAGAAAATAAAAATGGTCAGTAAAATAAAACAAACTAAAACCGCGTGCTGCAGAAAACACTAAATCTGTTAACGGACTACATCCAATCCTACGGAGCCAATTAATTTAATTCCATCGTTTCTTTTTAATGAAGAAATATATAGTTCCCTAGACAACACTATCCAACTATGAAATCGACTTAGCGGTAATTTACTAGAAAGAGCAACAAGTCTATAACATTACAGCAAAAATCAACCGGAATTAAATCGGGCAAATACAGAAATCATACTATTCAACAAACCAAGAGCACATATGACAATAGTCTGACAAGCGCCACACTGTATGCAATGACAGCAAAACCTATGCTATGCGCGCTATCGACTTTACCCCCTCCACTAACACCACCCCTATGGGTACACAGTTCCAAACGGCGGTCGCTCACTCGATTCGTATATTTTGTACATCTATATTATGTTAAACATACACGCTTGTACCCCCTGGCCAAATTGGGCCCCTGTTAATGTCAACGGGTAATCAATCATGTAAAGGAGCTAGGGACCCCTGTTTGGGACCCGTACCCCTATAGGGGTGGTGTGAGGGGGGATTTGTAGGGGGAGTTGCCGATACCGAACATAGCATAGTTTATGTCTTCATTGTATAGAGAATGAGGCTTGTTACACTCTTGTCATTATGTACTCTTGAATAAACTAACAACAAAATACAAAATCCGATATATAACAGCCAAAATAATCATGCATTGGTGTAGCAATTTACAAAATTATACCGTATAAATAAAAGAAGTCTTGAAAATACAAGAGCAAACGGAAAACAAAAAGGTAATAACAAAAGCATGGAGCTATGTACTTAGAATTTTCAATGGCACTGAATAACTGGTTTTCATAAGTTCAAAACTTAAGTATAGCAGTCGGGAGAAAAGTGTATTGTTGATTTAGAAACTGATTTTCAATTCTGTCAAATGGAAAATCAGAATAATGAGAGCCCAATTGGCCAAATCCGGGCTAGCCGACCATCGGTCGCTAGCAATCGCTAGCAGTGACGCATAGCTCTAGCTCGCAAAAGTTCCGTAATTAACACAGTGTTGTTTCTGCCAGTAGGTAACAAATCCTTAAACCGAATGTAGGCAGAAAAAGGTGATCTAAACGTGGCGACATTTTCGCAGAAAGACTGTAGCGTACATTGCAATGTTCAGATAAAAAACTGTGATTGACACTTTCATCAGCCTAAAGAACTGTTACCTAAAAATACTAAAAAAATAGTAGTATTTCAGTAAAAAATTGAGCATTAGCATTAACCCAAAGACTCAAGAACATCAACAGTCAATAAAGTACAGACACTGAATTCAAGAATCGTCAGTCTATCCCAAAAGATAGTTCACTCCACAGTAAATTCCGGGGGAAAGTAGGGTTGTGGATTGGCAGTGAGCCAAGACTTGACACTGGGCAGTGATCTAATTCGTTCCAGATGAGCTTTGAGGGCTGGAACCGTTGAGCCAAGATCTGCCTTGAAGGAATCTTCCAACATCCACCACATACAGGCAACATAGAAATCTGCCCAGGTGAGCTGAAAAAGGGGACAAGAGTGAAGCAACAATCAGTAGCACTGAAATAGGGCACATATAGTGCAACAAAATATTGATGAGATGATAGAAAGCGCAAAGAGGTTCGGCTGTTGACCGTTCTAAGATTGCTTTTTCCCCAGAGAAAGTGTTCAAAACATTGAGTAATACTTGGGTGCTTTTTCCAGTATATATACTCTCCCTCAGTGACTTTTAAAACACATGTATAACCCTCTTCATAAATTATATAGACGACCCCAAAGGAGAAAACGGTCAATCAATCAAAGGACTAGACCCAATGCGTCCCATTCATGCGCAGGTGGTGTACTGAGGGTCTACCAGGTACACCCTATTTTTTTGAGGGGACAGCGCACACCGAGCAAAGCGAGCACTGCTCATAATGTCAAAGTTACGCAATTGCAAATCAGTTACTCAGTGAAACTATGTAGTTCAAAAAATTATGTATTATTGCAATTATACAACAACGTGAAAGGCACATTGCAGTCAGCGACATGAGTAAAAAAGGAGTATGACACCCTAAATGGGCTGCATAATATTTGCGATTATATATATATATACATATATATATATATATATATATATACAAGTAGGAAAAATGCTCCTTGCAGTCGCATGTAAAATGCAATATGAGCTATGAGGGTCAACATTTAAATGTGTCAAGGACAAGATTTAAAACGTCTAATATGAGCCAGCATCTAAATCGGTAAAGGACAAGATGTAACTGGCTAATATGAGCCGCTACGTTTCTCTTGGGCTCATATTGACGCTCGCTGCCGTGGTT
>JASAND010011330.1:0-12079 GCA_030248195.1 Trissonchulus latispiculum
CCCCTGGAAAGTTCCCCTTCCTCCGTGCAAACCGGCCAAACCTTAACACGATGGGATAACTATTCGCCAAGTTATAGGAGTTTAGACATCGGACGGAAAATTCTGAGAGTTGCCCAAGTCAATGGAATAAATTTGTATCTTTCTTGGCAGTGCACACTAATGCCACCGCTCTGCTTGTTTCGCGCACGCTTACAATGTAACTATTGTATTTCAGGTGCGTGGATGCGGCATTGAAGAAAATGCAGAAACAGGGTATTGAAATGATCGAAATGAACAAGTGTAGAACAGCAGTTAATCTGATTCTCACCCGATATTTCAGCACATTAACTCAATGTTTTCGACAAGAAAAAATTCTAAGGCAAGCAATAATGATTAATGATTGCCATTTAAACTTTAATTTTGTTTGTTTGTTTGTTTGTTTGTTTGTTTGCTTAGTTGTTAGGGGCTAAAGGCTAATTTAAGAAATTTCCTGTGCGCCAATTTTCTGTTCAAGGAAATTAAAAATTAGATATAATTTTGAAAAACTACTTTAGAGAGGAAAAGTTCGTGTAGTTCCATCAGATTCATTAAATATGAGTCTGTGCTTGGGATCTACTCCCACCAAACTGGCACTTCCTCCTACGCTCCCCACCGAATGGGTACTTTTTGGGTTCTCCCGCAACAGGATTTCTTTTGGCTTCCCCCCCAAAACTGGAAGGGGTATGTTTGTCGACCCCTTCCCCAACAAACCGGAGAAAACTCACATATTTTGATAGGAGCACTGTTACGCAATGCAGATAAGAGAACCCAGTTGTAGCTTACACTTATTCTATTATATAGTTAATTACGTAGAACGCTAACAGTTGACCCCAGAAACATGGTGTCTTCCATCGGCCCTGTCCAGCCAGACAGGCTAGCAGGCGATCCCCAGTGGGCCTTTCTGCGGTTGGCAGTCGGCTGTAAATAGACCGGACAGTCGGTCAGAGCTAGGACGGCCTGTGACAGCATAAATTTATGGTGGTCACTAAGTTTGCAAAGAATCATCTCAGATGCAGGCAGAGCATTTTCAGTAATATGATGACAGTTAGGTACATACATACCAAACAAAACTTTAGATATTCGTTATTTGTTCTTGATCACATATGGGAATATAATATATGCTATGAATGAATATGTGTGGACTAATTATAGTTGTGAAAAATTGGAAATTCCTGATCTTTTGCAAGATATTGAAGTTCTGCAACTGCTGGGCTTAGAGGAGGATTGCAGCTGCGAAACTGGTTTCGAAGATTGCTTCAAGGCAAATAGGTTTGTTTGGATCTCGTTGACCCAATCAAGCCTTTTATTTTTGGACCCATACTGTTGTTTGTTGGTGCACACAGAAGTTCATAAATACGAAATTTTTCATAATGAAGATCAGCATGTCGAGTGTAAAACATTCAAAACTTTTCAAAATTGTTTTGTTTTAAGCTTCGAATTTTTGAAGTTTATAATTGTTTAGTCTCCAATGTGTTCTGTTCCAACAAAATTTTCGTATGGATTACCAAAATGGACAGTGTTGTTTCTGTCGTTTCAGGTTTGAAATAGAAATGTTTAACATTGTTTAGCTAATGATGGAAATATTTTGTTCATAGGTGTGATGATAAACCCAAAGATGCAAAAGCTACAGAGCAATGCACCGAACATGCCCTGAATGAGGTGAAATCTCTTGGTGACTGCTCGGAAGAAGCTATTGAGATTGGAATTGATTAATTTGAAGATATTAACGATATTTTTTACTATTTATAATACATTCACCGTTCTCTTTGCATAAGAATTTACTGTAATTATGAGGCTGAAATAATATTGTATTTTATTACCAACAAGAATACTTAAAGGATAAGATTAAGAGACACACCCGTTTGCTATTAACTCGCGAAACATGCACTCACACTGCACTGCAGCAAATATATATCTGAAGATCATATAGCCCTCATAGCCTCTTGGCTGAGTAGCCCGGCAATCACAACAACAACAAATATATATCTGTCACCGTAAAACTGTGGAATCAGGAATTCTGCATAATTGCGAAAATTTTCAATAATTCTGCAGAATTCCTGAAAACTTCAGTAAAACAGTAAAATTACAGCGAAACTTGACTGTATTCTACAACAGTTTTCCTGATACTTTCAGGAATTCTGTGGAATTACGTCTTTTGTTCAGAAAACAGGAGTTCAAAAAACTGTTAAATAATTCAAGTTTAACAATTATTCCACAGTTTTCCTGAGCAAAAGACCGAATTCTACAGAATTTCTGAAAATATAAGGAAAACCGTAGAATAAGTCAAGTTTCGCCGTAATTTCACAGATGACGGGGCCCAACTGAACTGTCCTACTTGGCCAAGCTGACACTTCAGTTGGGCCGACGGGGCCCAACTGAACTGTCCTACTTGGCCAAGCTCAGGGACATTTTAACTAGTGGCGGATTGAATCCGAACTACCGAGAAAGTTGAACTGTCCTTAACTAGTGGCGGATTGAATCCGAACTACCGAGAAAGTTGAACTGTCCTACTTGGCCAAGCTCAGGGACATTTTAACTAGTGGCGGATTGAATCCGAACTACCGAGAAAGTCTTTGTAGCTGCTATTGAATCCGAACTACCGAGAAAGTCTTTGTAGCTGCTTTCCGAAATGTGAAATATTTGTTCACTGCAGGGGGGGGCACGGCATAGGGTGAAGGTGGTCCTCGGGGGGGGTCCTCGTGGTAAGGCAAGTACACTACGGAGAAAGGGTGCATGCAAACACTGCAAGTGCTCAGAATGAAGGGACGGCAAGGCCGCAATTCGCATGGTTCATAAGGAAGATGGCAGATTGCTCTGCCCATTGCAGGCGCACGGTATAGGGTGAAGGTGGTCCTCGGGAGGGGGGCACGGTATAGGGTGAAGGTGGTCCTCGTGGGGGGGCACGGTATAGGGTGAAGGTGGTCCTCGGGGGGGGGGGGGTGGGTACACGTGGTAAGGCACACTACGGAGAAAGGGTGCATGCAAACACTGCAAGTGCTCAGAATGAAGGGACGGCAAGGCCGCAATTCGCATGGTTCATAAGGAAGATGGCAGATTGCTCTGCCCATTGCAGGCGCACGGTATAGGGTGAAGGTGGTCCTCGGGAGGGGGGCACGGTATAGGGTGAAGGTGGTTCTCGGGGGGGGGGTCCTCGTGGTAAGGCAAGTACACTACGGAGAAAGGGTGCATGCAAAGCTTAGTCAAAGTGCAAAAAAACAAGAATTTGCTAACAAAATAAGATTTGATCCCGCAACTTAGTTTAGCTTAGTAACTGCGGTATCAGTGTTTCCAGAAAGCTGAAATGTCGCAAACTAAGTCTGCAAAAAATCTCATAACAGAGAGAGATTCAGCATTTGCTTATGGCAAAACGTTTGGAATTGAGTTCCCCTGGAAAGAAACGTTTGGGCAAATGTGGGCAGACATAACTGATTATGCAGATGCCATAGAAGCAAAGGCGGAAAGTATCCCAGTATTTTGGATGAATTTAGCTACAGACAACTGTACCGGGACAGTCAAGGAACAATTCTAACAAGCCTTTTGGAAGACATCAGGTCATACCAATTAACCATAACATGAATATGTAAACTCAGTAAATTTATTATGAACACTTTTACCCATAAACAGAAGACATATGTATTATTAAGTTACAGTCTTTAATCCACCACACTAAAAGTTGACTTCAACAGGAAGCTGCGAACTGCAACTGACATTAAAACACTTTTGGCTTGCAATTCTACGCGCAGGATTTACACAAAAATAGATGTTGTTACTAGAATGAGTTTTCTTTGCAATCTGGCACCATTTAAAGTTCTTAAATCGGAAAATTAGAAGCTCCGAGGGGAAGGAGTATTCCTTTACTAATGCAATAGGATATTCCAACCCGATATTGAACAGGCGTCGTAAAGTTGGCTCAAACTGCTGCTGGACAGTATCAAAACGGGGAATCTTTGCGGCAAACCCTTCAACAACTCCGTCGGAAACAGTAACCTCCCGACGCCACAAACCTTCGGCAACAAGAAACTCAACTTCAGAGACAACCGAATTCAGCAACTTCGATACATCTCTTTGCACAGGACACATTTCATTTTGAAGAAACGCAGACGGTTGAACAACCATACATTGCAGAAAACACTTTCTCTCAATTCCCAAAGGGACCTGAACCCGAAAAAAAGGAAAATAGGAAACGTCGGAGCCCGCATAAAAACGATAAGGATAAAATGCTGTCTGGCCACCAAACTTGCAAGAAAAAGGCAAACGAAAATTTTGATTTCTTGCGTAAACTTTAGGATCAATGGCCTCCAAAATATGATTCAGCTTTACATGAGTACCAAGAAAACCCAATTCACTTTCAGAATAGTTCTTCAATCGATGAACCAAAAAACGGCAACCGCTCTTTGCCATCGTAATAGACGGAAATACGAAGTGTCGGCTGACTTTGCCAGGTTTGGATGAATCAAGTTCCCACGCAGATACATCATTTATAGATGGAGTAAGTTGTTGAAAACCCAATTCAAAACAAACAAGCCCAAAAAATGATTTAAAAGCCTGATCCCACACATTGGCTGTACCGTCATAAGCCAAGTCAATGTCAAAGTACAAGGCCACTACACAGTCATTGGGCAAAATTTCATAAAAATGTCTTTCCGAAAATGGCATAGCATTCTGGATCGTAAAAAGGGAAGATGCAGAGCCCACCACAAAAAATCGTGGTCCACGAGCAAATTCATAGGAACATATTCTTGCAGAGAAACCGCATAACTGGCGATTATGCAAAAATGACAAAGCATCATCTTGCTTTTTGAATACGTCAATGTCACTACCACAACGACCACGACAAAAATTCCGAAAATTGTTGAAAGAAAGTTTGGGCCAACTCATTACTAAGACAACGATATCAAAGTGAGGGATTAAATCGACACTAAAATTTGCAAATAGCAAAATTTGAGCTTGGCCAGCTTGGCCGAGCTTGGCCACAGATTTCAGCAAAATCTGAGCTTGGCCAGCTTGGCCGAGCTTGGCCACAGATTTCAGCAAAATCTGAGCTTGGCCAGCTTGGCCGAGCTTGGCCACAGATTTCAGCAAAATCTGAGCTTGGCCAGCTTGGCCGAGCTTGGCCACAGATTTCAGCAAAATCTGAGCTTGGCCAGCTTGGCCGAGCTTGGCCACAGATTTCAGCAAAATCTGAGCTTGGCCAGCTTGGCCGAGCTTGGAAACAAAGTTAGAAAAAACTGAAAAATCATCAAGTAGGACACTTCAGTTGGGCCAAATTCGCTTGCCTTCAACGTTGTGGGGGCTGGCTTGCTGTCTACACAAGAGGAAATGTATTAAAAGTTTTGAATTTAAATATCTCCTTCATTCCTTTATGAATTTGCTTGAAATTTACCATGCAAGCTTCATTAATTTTCACGCTCAGGCCGTTTTTTTAGTTTTCCGGAAAAGTGTATTTTCGATTGTTTGGCAGTTGGCTTATTTTGAAATATTGTAAATTCTATATCGTGCTTACTACTGCGTTTTTCCAAAAACAAAGAAAACGGCCTGAGCGTATGCAGATATAAAATAGTTTTTCGGAAAAGTGTATTTTCGATTTTTTTAGCTTATATTTTGAAATATTGTAAATTCTATATCTTGCTTACTACTCGTTTTTCCAAAAACAAAGAAAACGACCTGAGCGTATGCAGATATAAAATAGTTTTTCGGAAAAGTGTAACACATATCTGGAAAATTTGGTCAAGTTTGGTTGAAGCAGTGACGAGAAAATCAAAAACAAAGAATTCGCAACTTTATATTGTTTGCTTTGGTTTTACGAATTCGCTATGGTTTCAATCAGCTGCATAGTGTTTTTTGCTAAACATTACACACAGAAAACACAATAACAACCTCTAAAACCCAATACATTTAATTTTTGTATAAAATGATCTTACATTACATTGCTTGTGCAAACGGTCAACGTAAATCAGCCATATGTAAAATCATCTGTAACTTTTGATAGAAATCACGTACAGAAGAGATATGCACATCATTTTAAAGCGCTTTTTATGCTCTTTCAGATGGTAGAGTAAAATTTAATATATAAAGCTTTAATAAAATTTTGATTGTTTGCGCATGCGCAAAGCCATGATGGTAGCTAGTCAATTATTCGCTCTCTGACACCAAAACTTGGTACAAAGATAGTATGCCAATTAAACTTGCTTCTCTTAAACTTTTGTCAAGATTGCTTCATCGATACCAAAATTATGTAAAAAATCCCGCTTGTGGTACTACCATCTTAAACACCTCTGTTAATCCTTCATTAATTCATTTTAATTTTTGCATGCAAGCTTTATTAGCATACGCTCAGACTGTTTTTAGTTTTATAAAAGTAAATTTTCGCTTTTTTGCTTATTTTGAAATATTGCAAATTGCTTTTACTATTGTTTTTATAAAAAATTAAAGAAAACCGCTTGAGCGTATTCAGACTTAGTACATATCTGCGACATTTGGTCAAGTCTGATTGAAGCAGTGACAGACGAGAAAGAAAATTAAAACCAACAAGTTGGCCCCTAAAAGGAGCAATATCTCTACGTTGGGGCAAGATTTTGATAAATATTGTTCAATTTCTGCAAATTGTAAAGCCCTTTAGGCTTTTGGGGGTGATGAAAACATTTTGTGATTTTGCAATGTGAAAACAGAGTTCGTGCACATATTAAAGGTGGTGGTTTCCTTTTGTGTAAATTTGAACCTATAGGCTACAATTCTTTATGAAAGTGGACGAAACTTTCCAAATATGCTATTTTGGTGCTCTTTAACATTCTGGGACCAATCCCACATTTTCAGTTGTAAAGATAAGAAATTTTCTGTTTTTGGCATTATACTCTCAGTAGATAGTCGATACATCAGATTGATTGTAATGGATGGAACGAGGGTACAAAACCGAACATTTTTGCTTTTGAGCTATCTCCAGCGGTTAAGTCAGTATAAACCAAAAACGATTTTTGGAGTCAAAAACGGCCATTTTCGAGGAAATCAGTTTTGGACAATTTTCGTTTATTTATACTCAATCGATACGTGGTGTAAGTGCCCATTTTATCAATGCCTAATAGCTGAACTTCGTTGCTTTGAGCTAGAGATTTGGCCGAAAAATCATTTTGGCAAAACTGCGATTATTTTGTTTTAAACATCGACTTCTCAAAAACTACCCAATGGATTTGCGTGATTTTGGACTGGATGAAAATTCGTTCAATTGCGGAGGGACATTTTTCTTGGTTTGAGCTAAAACGTCTTCAGTTGCGAGAAAACTGAATACAAAGTTGTGAAATTTCGTGCCACCGCACATTTGTCGGATTTTCTGGAGTAGTGAGGCTTGTTGAGCCAAATCCAGAAAACGTCCCTCGGCCCATATGTCCGTCATATTCGGCACAAGAAAAAAATTTGGCCGATTCTAGAGTTTTGAGAAATCGATGTTCAAAGATTTTTGGTCTGTTTTCAGCCTGTCTGATGTTAGTGTGTCAGAAAAGTTTTGCTAATGGTAATTTTGTGCTAATTTTGGTAAATTCGTAAGCTCATGTGAATCTGCAGATTATAAGCTTTAAAATAAAGCTCTTTCGAACTCCGAAAATTTAGCGTTTTAAAAGTTACAGCGTTTCAAAAAATCACCGCAAAGCACTGAACGAAAGGATACCACCACCTTAAGGTGGCAGTATAATATGTTGCAAGGTGATCTCATTAAACGCTGCTATACTAGGACTCATTTAATTTACATAACTATTTAATAATCATCATTAATTAATTAATTAATTAATTAGCTTTTGGAATCTTCAGAGCCATCCTTCAATCCACTTGAAGCAAATAAATAATCATAATAATGTAAAATAGTCTTCATATAAACACAATCCAATATAACAATGCCGTAGCAAAAGCTGAGCACGATTTGTTCAGGGATAATACTTCACATCTGCGAAAAATTAGTCAACAAAAAGCATATAGGTATGAACGTTCAATTCCTTGTTTTGTTAGCTAATGCATTAGCAGTCAACCAAATCTGGTATGGTTTTTTAATCCGGATTTTTCGCGGCATAAGCCGTGTGGCTGGGGTCCGGGGAGGGGGCAACCTTCCCCCAGATGGGCAGGTCCAGGCCTCAATCTCAAAATTTTGGAGGCAGACCCCATTCCCAAATGGACAAATCCCATACCCCACCCACCTAAACTTGTCAGACCAGACCCCATCCTGAAAATTTTGACTTAAAATCATGGTTTCCTTTCGGGGGAGGGTGGGTTAGCCATAGGTGTAACGGAGACTTGGGGTGGGGGAGGCTCCCCCCCCCCAACATTTTCTGGGGGGCCCCTCTGGAGACAACCCCCCAGGACCCCCAACCCTCGTCCCTCCCCCAAAAAATTTTTTCATTTTTTATGCCAAAAATCGCATTTTCAGCCGTTTCTAATAAAAAACGTCTAACCATAAAGTAATTTTGACATTAGACAGTGGTTTTGAACATAGGTGTACCTTGAGAAAACGTTGGCGGATGGGGTAGCCGAAATTAGGGTGGGTGGGGTCAGCCATTTTGAGGTGAGGTGGGGTCCGGAAAAATCGAATTTGGGGGGGGGGGGTAAATAATTTTTTGGTCAAAAATTTAGAAAAAATTCGCTAATTTGCTAAAAAAGCGTTATTTCCAACTAAAAATCAACAATATTTCTTCATTTTTGCTCATTTGTTCGAAAAACTTGGATTTTTTGCAAAAATTAAGAATTTTTACTAATTTTGAGGCAAAATTTTCAAAATTTTGAGGGTGGGGTCTGGCAAATTTGGGTGGGTGGGGTCTGGGATTTGGCCATTTGGGGGTGGGGTCTGCCTCCAAAATTTCGAGGGTTTGGTCGGCACTTTTCCATTTGGGGGGAGGGGTTCCCCCCACCACCCCCCCCCCAGGTATAGCCATGGGGTGAAAAAAAAACCAACCCCCTTTTGGGGGGAAAAAACCCACCCGCCTCCTGGGTCACGGGTTGGAGCTAGGAGCTCCAAAACATACCAGCAGAAAGCGTGACTCTTTCTAACCTATGTGTGCAAAGATCAGGTCATTTGGTTCACTCTTGCTCATTTTATGACATTTTGAAAATGATACCTACTTTTTGGTCCAACCTTCCAAAAATTTGGCAAAAGTTTGGACCGATGTAACTTTTGACTGGGTTGGGCTAGAAAAGTTTTGCAAATATCTGCAATGATGGCAAGTCTTCCTCTTTGCACACAGCAAAAATTAGACCGATCCGATGCACCGTTAGACTGGCACATTGCCAAACGTGGCGGGGAAAAAACCCACTTTGGGGGGAAAAACCCACCCAAATTTTTTTGAAAATTTTTTTACCAGCTCAACTGGGAAACAATTCGGGACTGTAGTACGATATTATCGAGGACGCTGCGTCACCCTATGCTGTCTTGGACAATTTTGAATACTTGGGGGGTAGCTAGAGGCATAAAACCCTAAAAGTGCAATTTCACTGCTGGGAGACCCAGCAGAGGTCTAATTGTGACTTTTAATAGCCAATTGTACGTAAAAAACCATTCTCTACACGTTAGAATAATAAGTTTTATCAAATTACATCGTTTTTAGCATTTTTCAAAAATTGCCCTATGTTTATGTGTTAAACTTTATGAAACCTGTCCACTTGATGCTGCATTTTCAATGGCACATGAGATCTCAAAAAAAGCTACCTAGGTCGGGTTTTTTGACTCATACTAAGTAAAAAAGAGTTGAATTTCACACAGGAAGTGTCAGAATCGCGCTACGACAATTTTACGCATTTTTAGGACCTGTGAGGGGTGGGTTTATTTCCCCCCCATTTGGGTTTTTTCCCCCATTGGGTTTTTTCCCCCGCTACTTTTTGCATTACACCGGCCTAACAGTACAACCTAGAGAAGTGCAAATGGGCTTAAAAGAAAGTTCTAAGTACGCCAAGTACGATGGTATATAGAGTTCTCAGCTAACCCTTATAACAAAAAAGTTCCAGCCAAAATCCGAAAAAGTGGGTTTTCCCCCCATGGCTATACACCTATGGTTTTAAACTCAAAAACTTAATTGCCAACATGTTTCCAAGTCCAAAGCTGGCTTTTTCCTAGGCAAAAATTTCTGGGGGGGGAAGTCTGGGGGGGTCCCCCCCAGGTCGGGGGGGGGGGCTCGGATTTCTGGGGGGGAAGAAAATTTTTTAGAAAAATGTCTAAAAATAGCTATTTTTTGCTGCTGAGCTAAAAAATTTACTATTTTTAACTAAAATTTAAGCTTAAAATAGCTAAAAAATGGGTAAAAATCCGGCGAAGCCGGAAAAAATTTTTAAAATTTGCCCTAAAAACCCTATTTTTCCGGGCACTTTAGGGTAGGGGGGGTCCTGGGGGGGGAAGGCCCGAATCCTGGGGGGGGGGCGATTCTGGGGGGGGCGAGCCTAGTCGGGGGGGGACGGATTTCTGGGGGCCCCCCCCACCCCCCCCCCTGTAGGAAAAAGCCAGCAAAGTAAGGTCAATATTGAGTCATAAGATCCATAATACAGTTAAAAACGTGTATTTCTCATAATAATAAACAGTTTAAGCCAAAAATATGGACATGTGTAGTGCTATGGACAAAATAAAAGACTGTATTTTGTATGATTTTAGGGCTCCAAAAGGTAGCACTGGTAAGCACTGGTTTTAGATTGAAAGTTGAAAAGGCTGAGAGAGCACCGGGGTCGGTGGTACCCTGATCTCAGCAACACACACTAATTTGGAAGCACTAACAGCAGTAGCGAACAGACGAGACGACTCGGTCGACTCTTAGATCCTTCGGACTAAGTAGCCTGGTTTTGGTCTACCCAATCCGGGATTTGTCCGCGTTAGGTCGTGAGTTCGAATCCTCTAAGCTCCGTGTCCGTTTAAGGCCAATACACGCTCAGTGAACAGCTGTCGTGTTCGACAGACGCCCACAAGTCAGTGCATTCTGGAATCAGGCAGAAGATCAACACCTCTTGCTCAGTACAACTGTCACACTTCCAGGGGAAATGTTTAGGCACAAAGTCCTCAGTGCCTGGGATCTCCTCGTGAGCTTCCTCAACTATCTGGTCTACGTTCCAGGGACGCAGACAACCGCAAACTACAATAGGATGAATCAAACTAAGAGTCTCTTCGCTCTGATGCTCGAATGCCTCTAGCTCAAAACTAACTGTCAACTCTGTACCACAATTCTCGCACTCTAACTTGCAATGAGACAACACAGGCACAAACTCTGCCAGCGTGATATAAGCCAAGTCCTAACTGACGTCCAAGGTAAGACCTAACTGATCCCTAACTAAATCCTAAAATTTATAGGTTCTGTGGTTCATTCTGCTAGGATCTTAGGATTTTAATTACAACAGTTAGGGATCAGTTAGGTCTTACCTTTGGACGTCAGTTAGGACTTGGCTTATATCACGCTGGCGGAGTTTGTGCCTGTATGATCTCATTGCAAGTTAGAGGTGAGAATTGTGGTACAGAGTTGACAGTTAGTTTTGAGCTAGAGGCATTCGAGTATCAGAGCAAAGAGACTCTTAGTTCGATTCATCCTATTGTGGTTTGCGGTTGTCTGCGTCCCTGGAACGTAGACCAGATAGTTGAGGAAGCTCACGAGGAGATCCTGGGCACTGAGGACTTTGTGCCTAAACATTTCCCTGGAAGTGTGACAGTTGTACTTGAGCAAGAGGTGTTGATCTTCTGCCTGGATTCCAGAAGGCACTGGACTTGTGGGCGTCTGTCGAACACGACAGCTGTTCACTGAGCGTGTATTGGCCTTAAACGGACACGGAGCTTAGAGTGATTCGAAACTCACGACCTAACGCGGACAAATCCCGGATTGAAGGTAGACCAAAACCAGGCTATTTAGTCCGAAAGATCTAAGAGTCGACCGAGTCGTCTCGTCTCGTTCGCTACTGCTGTTAGTGCTTCCAGAAATTAGAGTGTGTGTTGCTGAGATCAGGGTACCACCGACCCCGGTACTCTCTCAGCCTTTTCAACTTCTCAATCTAAAAAACCAGTGCTTACCAGTCGCTACTTTGGAGCCCTAAAATCATACAAAAATACAGTCTTTTCTTTTGT
>JASAND010011331.1:0-60793 GCA_030248195.1 Trissonchulus latispiculum
TATAACAACAACAACAACAACAACAACAGATTGTTATTTCACTGGAAAGAGCAAAAACTGAAATAGAGGTTTGTAATTAGATTCTTAATTCCGTTAATCTAACCAAAGTTTAGTACATCTAAACTTAAATAATATAAATATAAAGTTTTATAAATTCGTAATAAAATGCCAAGACCGTAAGCCTAAGGCTAATTAACGAATCAGCAAGCGCGCACACGTTGGTTGGTGAAAGAATGGATTTAGTTTATGGTGGAAAAGATTCGGTGGAGGAGTTAACGAACTAAAGTCTGACCAAAAAATGTAGAAAGCTAAATTCTTTTCTTTATATCTCAAAAACGCTTCAAGACAGCTACCACAAAGTATATATTTTCTGAACCGGACTGATGAGATCTTTCTTTTCGTGAAAAAAGTATTTTAAAATTTCCCGTGCGATTTCAAAGGGCGCCGCTTTTATATGTCCAGAAAAATTGGTACATGGTACCACCGCGATTTTTTGGGAAAATTTCCCTCTTGTCTGAAAGTCATACACAACAAATTTCAACTTTTTTGGTTACAAATTGCGTGAGTTATTCCATTTTTTTGATTTTCAAAATCCTTTGATCTTTGCAGCTTTTTCGACTTTGACTGGCTACTTCTCGTAACTCGCTCAGTGGAAAACTTTTTCGATTAGATTTTCAGGACCGCCTAGGCGTCAGCTTTGATCTGATATATGTGGTATTTCAAAATTTGGATCAATATCGATTATTTCAAAATCAGTATCGTTGGATGCAGCTCAGATTGAACTTTATGATTATGCTACGTATTTTTACTCACTTTGGCTAGAATCGCTATGCCGAAAATTTGGGTCAAAAAGTGGTATTTTTCGAAAAAATCTACTTTCAAATTTTGAAATATCACAAATATCAGATCAAAGCTGACGCCTAGGCGGTCCTGAAAATCTAATCAAAAAATTTTTCCACTGAGCGAGTTACGAGAAGTAGCCAGTCAAAGTCGAAAAAGCGGCAGAGATCAAAGGATTTTGAAAATCGAAAAAATGGAATAACTCACGCAATTTGCAACCAAAAAAGTTGAAATTTGGTGTGTAGTATTTTCAGACAAGGGGAAATTTTCCTCAAAAAATCGCGGTGGTACCATATACCAATCTTTCTGGACATATAAAAGCGGCGCCCTTTGAAATCGCACGAGAAATTTCAAAAATTTTCGGAAAGAAATATCTCATCAGTCCGGTTCAGAAAATATATACTTTGTGGTAGCTACTTGAAGCGTTTTTGAGATATAAAGAAAAGAATTTCGCTTTCTACATTTTTTGGTCAAACTTTAGTACCATGCTCAGTACCTGATAATGTAAGAGCTCCATACTTCTATTCCATTATGTACTCTTGGTTTCACTTATGTGCTTCGAAGGTGAGATAGTGTGTGAATTGTGAGCTGTATGTTGTACTTTTGCGTTTATTCATGTCTGGATTACTGTCATACGTAATTGTATATATCCGTGCATGTGCTTGGGGGTGGGTGGGGGTTCTCCTGGACCTCAGAATCCGGATTTTTCTGTTTGGCTGCCGGTTCACCCCCCGCCCAGAACGTCCCCTTCTGCACATGTCTGATCATATCTAATCTTTGATTGCATGCATGCATTCCTTTTCTGTAGTTTCGTGGAGGGCAGTGATAGCCGAACGCGATATTGTGTGACTTTTTTTACATGACAACTGTTTTTTATTCTGTCTTTAATATTCATTCTATGTATTCAGTTTTGAAAACAATATCTGAGCTTTGACCGGCTTGACCCGACCTGTATAGTTATTGTGCTATATTTTGTGATTCATGATTTTTTGATAGTAAATAAACTATTTTTAGTGTTCCTTGTGCGGAAACGTTGGTAGCAGTAGAGAGGACATTTCGCCCTATTTAGCTTGTCTGATGCAGTGCAAAACCGCTAAAATGAAAAGAAATTCGCTGATCCGTTCAAGCAAGAGGTAGATAACTTCCAGTGAATCAACGCGTTCCAGTGTAACAGACACACCTTAGAAAGCTTAGTGCATTGTTTAAGTAGGGATTGAGGTGGATTTTGGTGTGTGGATTGCTTTATTTATTTATTGTATGGTGGACCACCAATGACACAGAATTTAGGTCATATTCATCAGGGGCGCACCCAATGGGGGGCTCCCCCCTCTCAGGTTTCGAAGGTCGGAAAAATTAAGATGCAGAATGGGGAAAAAGCAGGGAAAACAAAAATTTTCGCGCCTTCGGCGCAAATTAACCATTGTTTGCGTGTTTTGAGGGTAGCATATGGGGCGGGGTTGGGTGGCTGACTTCATTGTGTAGACGTTTCTTTCTGCTTACGCTTGAGTTATATATAATAGACATTAGCCGCCAATGTTTTCAATAATAATGGTTTTTCGGCATTTTATTGTGCATATTAGCGATGGACAATGGATATCCGGATACCCGATACCCGGATAATTTTTATATCTGGATAATGTCCGATTTGATAGAAATATCTGGATATGCGGATATCCGTTTACATTCAGACAAAGCAATGAAAAATTTTTGACATTTGACACTTTGACAAAGCGAATTTTTGACAAAATGTTCAAAAATTGTAAACTATTACTTTCTTCTAAAATATTTCTGATATTTCTAAGTGAAAGGTTGTGGCTTGACTGTGTGATAGAAATTCGCTGCGTACCAAAAAATGATAGAGAAATTAAAATTGTAACTGCAAAATCAAAAAAATTTCTTGAACTTAAGTTTCGAATATAAGGGGATTGCCGGATATTCGGATATGAAAGAATATCAGGTGCCCACCACTAGTGCATATGAACACTTTTTTTACAAAATGCAATTTAAAAATGCATGCACAAATCCCCAGTCAAATTTTGGTTCCGCTTTCAACAAAATGGCTCTAGAAATTACCAAACTGGTGCTACTTTTTAAAAAGTAGCTACCTTTTAGCTGGGGGCTGACGCCCCCAGACCCCCGTTTTATCATAGCTATGTTGCGTTGCTTAGTTTGAATTTTATCAGCTTCAGGTATATACCTTATCTGGTGAAACCATGCCAGAAGACAACTAAGATAATTTGAAACAGCAAACAGTGGACAGAAAAAATTGCTTTCATGTCTAGAATGCAAAAAATTCTCAACTTCTGGGGGCTGCGCCCCCCAGAGCACCTGCTTTCACGTTTATATGAATATTTAATTGATTCATTCATTGATTGACAATGAAACCAACTATATACTACATGCTGGTTCGCAGAGTAAAACTTGTATATAAAACGTGTGTAGAAATAAATGAATTTGAAAAGAAAAATTTCAACTTTGGTGCCGCCCCCCTGTCAGAAAACTCTGGTTGCGCCACTGGTCATACTTAACCTTAATTACAACTTCGAAACATTTACACTGAAAAAGAAAAATCATATACTTATGTATTTAATGAAACTTAATTTAACCTGATGGAACGGATTCCGCTGATTAAATCTTAAAGGAGGAGGCGGGGACACGAATGGGTCGGCACTAGTGATGGACACTTGACATTTTTCATATCCGGATATCGACCTTTGTTGCGTTATTGGATATCCGGTTATCCGCCTATTCGAAACTTTAAGGAAAGTTTTACATTGTGCAGTTAAAATTTCAATTTTTCTGGCGCAGTTTCGGTGTGTTGCTAATTTCTATCATACAGCCAAACCACAACCTTAGTTTCAGAACTTTTTTCAAAGAAATTTATGAAATATATCCTAAAATAATTGAAATTCAGTACTTTGTCTGAAATGGACCTTTCAGGCAGCTTTCAGCTACCGGGCGCGATGGCTACTGCGATGCCATTGCTGCTTTTTTGCGACAGGCTCAAAACAATTCTCTTCTTATAATGAAAACTTCATCCTCCAAAGCTAACAAAAGAAATTAATATGTTAGTTTGTTCACTATCCCGACATAAAAGGGGCAGTCGTGGACAATAGAGCCTTTCCTCTCCCAAGGTAGTTTCACGCCCAGGGGCCTGTTTCATAAACAGCTATGAACGTTCATAAGTATAATAATTCATAGGTATACGGTTTAAATGCGTTTCATAATTTCACAAGTTATAAGTAAATTTTCATAAGTGCTTCATAGGCGCTTTCATAAGTGATTTCTTGTTGTTTTCATAGACGCCTGTTTCATAAAAGTTATAGCCTTCACTATTTCAATTATATTTTACTTATGAAAATGCCATATTTTTCATTGGTTAGGAGACTCTTGTGAACTTACAATTATTAGCTAATTGATTAATCCTCCGAAGTTAATTTTTCGTATGCAGCTAGAAGAAAGAATCACTGACATGCAGGAACTAATTCTGACCCCAATACTTTCAGGAATTCGAAAACCAATTGGTATAAATCAAATAATTCTGCAGACTTGGAAAACTTTACTGGAATATTTCACTAATGTGAAGTGAAGTCACTTAGTGAAGTGTTTGTTATTAACCTGCAGCTTTGTGAATTATATACTATTAATCTGTAAAACATGGCGGGTCCAAAATTTGCAGATCAGCTTTATTATCTTCAGTAGTTGCAATTTTCAATTAAAAAAATTTATTTTGAAATTTTTTTGAGTAAATTGATAGAGGTTATGTAAACGTTATGTGCGTAGTGTATATAGGCAGTACACACACACACGAAATGCTGATACTTTATATACTTACACTAGCAATATTCCTTAGGCACCTATGAAAGTTGCTTATGAAACCTATGAATTTCTTTAAAATTCATAGGTATATATGTTGTGAAACACTTACTTATGGAACCTATGAGCCTATGAACCTATGGACCTATGAACATATGAACATCTACTTATGAGCTTTATGAAACAGGCCCCAGGTAGGAAGACCGGGCCGAGTCCGTTACTGGATCACTGATCAGCCTGATTAAGCAACAGGTCCCTACACATGGGAGCAGTAAACTGTCATCTGTGTATACGTATGGTATACACACTAAAGACAAGGTGTAAAAATGTTTTCATCCTTTTGCTTTGTGAAGGGTAAGACACAGAGAAAGATAACGGAAGGAGCCAGTCATGGATTTTTCTCAATATGGACTTGGGGGATATATAATCTTCTGATAGGATGGTAGAACGAACACAATCAGGGAAGCCGATCCGATGTCCTGTGACCAGCGACCACATAGGGGTCCGAGCGGAAAAGGCGGTCTGAACCACTAGCGTAGCCAGAAAAAAATTTCGGGGGGGGGGAATGCAAAACATTTTCGGGGGGTCTGGGGGGCGGCGCCCCCCAGAAGCTGAGAAATTTTTCTATTTCGTGACCTTGGTGGAATTTTTACAGAGTATTCGTTGAAATTACGATAATTTTTAAGGCGCAATGGGCGTTTTACACATAACAGGAAAAAATTCCTGGGGGGGCAACACAATTTCGGGGGGAATTCCCCCCATTCCCCCCCCTGGCTACGCGCCTGGTCTGAACCGTCGAAAGACGTCGACGTCGGATTTTTAGATTCCTGATCTGCACTATCATGGTTCCGCTCAGCTTGCCTGTACACATTAAAATGTACAGGAGGTGATTCTCCGAGTTAAGCTTCATATATTTACAGTTTTCTGTAAAAATGTCTCCTTTGTCGGGCCTCGCGAAGGCTCGCCGGAAACCTCGGGAAGTAACTATACCTACCCACCTGTCTGAAATATAAATGTATATCCGGATGTTTTTTCAAATCTCATATAATCCGGATATTCAGTGTCCGTCCATCACCAGTTAGTTATCACGACGTCATCGGAAAGAAACAGTTACTTTTTGCCCAAGGTTGGCCAACATATCAAAGCAAAAATGTACAATTTAGCCAAGAAGTTGTTTATATGGCTCTTTGACCTGAACATAAAATCTTTTTCTGATATGACGCTGGCTTGTTTCAGTGGTAGAGCAATCGTCACCCATAGTTTGCTTCCTTTTTCTTGTGCCAGCATTTCTTTTGCGATGAATTTTTGAAAGATTCAAAAACCAGTTTTCGGTGGCCTGCTTAAAACTTAGCAATTCTTGAGCTTAACAGTGCGTAGTCAAAGGCCCGAAAATTCGGAGTACCTCAGAATAATGTTGACACACTCCTTCGAAATTCCGCCAAGTAAGAAGTGGTATCACCGATAATATGATCTCTCATCGCATTACGAACGCCCAATGATTAACATTTTTACAGTTTTTACATAAATTGAGGCAGATACTAGTTGCATCATGATTACATAATGATAAGAGTATGACCCTAAGCCTAGTCTCTGCTATCAAAGCAAAAGCTGCTCAGTTCACTAAAGGACCACCCACAAATTGGACCCATCACTTCAAACAAATTTATGCTAAAGCTCAACAACACAACTACTCAGTTGGTCCCATGTACGTCTGTTGCGAGCTTTACAACACAAACATAGTTAGCGAATTTATTTGAAGTGACCCGTGAAGTGATGGGTCCAATTTGTGGGGGTAGCCATACATTAACACGGGGTCCAATTCTGGGGGGTCTGCCCTGACTCTGGCGAAGGGTCTACTCATGAAATATTCCAAAATTTTTAAGGTGTCTACCCCAAAATATGTACAAACTGCAAATTTTAAACATTTTTAGCCAAAAATTAGTAAAAAGCAAAGATTTTTAGCGATTTTTAGGAATTTTTGGAAAATCGCTAAGATTTGCTGAAAAATGAGTGGTCTACCCTCTTCCCTGTTTCCCTTCTTGCCAGGAGGGTCTACCCTTTTTTGTCAGTCTGAGGGGAGTCGGCACCCTCCCATTCCCCCCACGTCATCCTGTGGGGTAGCCGTTAGCGAGCAGAGCATAGGTGTTGCTCTCATAGCAAAGACTAGGCTTAGTGTCAAACTCTTGTCATTATATAAGTACTACTCTTGATTGCATTAATTAATAGGAAGCAATTATGGCCCCTTTAGCTAACCACAGTTTATAAAGCCTTAATCCGTGGTTACACTTGGCAATCTTGTGACAATGCGTTGTGACAACGGCAGTTGTCTCCCATGGTTGTCAAGTAGGGCAACTAGTGGTTACACGTAACAACAGATTGTGCCAACGCAAGCCTGCTGTTGAGTCGACGCTATGTTTACTGTTACGTTGTCACAACGAAATCGAGCATGGTCCCAACGCGTTGTCACCAGTTGTCACAACGTTGTGTCACTGGTTACACCAACAACGTTGTGACAATCCTGTAGCAACGGCAGTTGTGGCAACGCGTTGCGACAAGATTGTCAAGTGTAACCACGGCTTTAGTTAATCTCATCCCGTGCGTGTCTACAAGGCCGAAATTTGGCACGTTGAGCGCTTTCCATAGAAAAATTCAATATGGTTTAGGAATTGTTTGGCATGGTCGCAGCGCACTGTGCGGGAATAATTTACCTCTTCAAAATTTGGATAGCATAGCTTGTACACAGCGATTACGGCGAAGGAAAGTGTGTGTGCGTGTTCGAATGCGATTGCGATTGATTGCAATTGTTAGGCTGACTTATCGCCGGACAACATCGGATTGTGAAGGCTCTACAGGACGCCACACTATGTGGAATTCTTTCAACATTTAGTTAAACTTGCAGCCCCTCCCCCTTAATTTTAAAGTCAAAATTGGTCTCCGATTATTATTTTGCTATTGCAACCTCTCCACCCCCGTTGCGTCTCTAATTTGAGTTTATCGCTGGAATTTTTTCAGTGCTTAAGCTTATCCTAGCATTGAGAGTAAGATTATTATGGTGCTGAAGAAGTTGGATAATCGAATTCGCGTCCTCATTCAGAATGGAGTTGTTGAGAATCATCGTTCTTTTTTTGTCATCGTTGGAGAGAAAGCAAGAGATCAGGTACCCATGTTATAGGATACCTGTTTTTCTACTTTGTTAACCTTTAACTAAGTAATTAATTTCGTTGCTGTGTTTGACGGTTTGGATATTGAAATTACGTTTTCCTGGAATATTGCAATAAATTAAGTATAATTTCAGAGAATCTGAGTTATATTTGCAGTGCTCGTGCGGTTCCTACTTTTTTCCTACTTTTTTCCAGATTCCTACTTTTTTCCTACTTGAGGCCAAAAATTCCTACTTTTTCCTACTTTTTTCCTAGGCTGGTAAATTTTATTATATATTAACTTTAGTTTTCTGCTTAATTTTACGAAAATTTCGCGCCTGCGGCGCGGAAAGTTTGATTTTAATGCTTACCTTACTCGCTGAAAAGGTACACTCTTAGAACATTTTTTATTCTGCAGACCGTGACATGTGTTTGCGAAACAAGACTGGGCTAGTCCGTTTTGTTCAGAAGTGCTCTCCGTTTATATGTTTAACGTTGAGTATATATAGCCTCTTGCTAGCTGAAGCTCAACAAATGGCTCACCAGTGCTATCCTTTCAGCGGCCAGGAAGGCAATTCCACAGAACAGACTCCAAAAACCGAAGGTGTGGTGGTCAAAAGAAATCAACGCTGCCCTTAAGGAAACCATTCGTAGGAAAAAGGTTTTCCTTGCTTCTAAATCTCCAGCTGACAAGGATTCCTGGATAAGCTGTGAACGGTCATTAAAGAATATGATTACTGAGGCCAAGCGAAACAGCTGGACAGACTTTGTTGCCACTCTCAACGCAAGAAGCGATCCGGCCAAGGTATTTCGTACGATCCGGGCTATTGATGGGAACCAGTCCAGACCAAATACTGGCGAAGCAATGTTCCGTGGAACCAAACTTCTCAAGTCGGACAAGGAAAAGGCCATCGGATTCGCCAAGGAGTACGCTCAAGTCAGTCACCTGAAAATTACTAAGTCTGACAGGAAAGCTGTCAGATCAGTCAGAACTACCCTGAAAGGTGCCTGTGGTTGTCAACAACAGCCCAATCCACTCTGCTCAACCTTCACAGCGCCGGAATTACAGACGGCCATCAGCCAGCTCACTATGAAGAAAGCTCCAGGCCTGGACCAGGTATCCAACGAAATGCTGGCTAACCTCAGTGCAAACGCCAAGGTAGCCCTCCTGGACCTTTACAATAGGTCCTGGTCTACCGGCGAAGTGCCGGCGATATGGAGAAAAGCCAAAATCATTCCAATTGCTAAAAGAGGTAAACCAGCGAATCGAGTAGAGTCATACAGGCCAGTCAGTCTGACTAGCTGCATAGCCAAACTATTCGAGCGGATGATCAAGAACCGGCTTCTTCGATGGCTGGAAACTAACGACAAGTTGGATCAGCGCCAGGCAGGCTTCCGCCCCCTCAGGTCTACGGAAGACCAAATCCTAAGGCTAACCCAATCTATTACGGATGGCTTTACCTCACCCAAGCCTCCTAAAAGAACAGTTCTAGCCCTGATAGAAAGAAAGAAGAAAGAAAGAAAGATTTACTCCAAAAGAATTTCAACAAGGACGGTACATCGATTTACTCAAATACAAAATATACCATTAACATAAGACAGAGAAAGTTACAAACTCAGGCAGTCATATAACCAACTTAATGTGATCTCCAACCTACCATTTATAAACAACGAGATATCGCAAAAGCAAGTGCCTGCTTTCAAACAATAGCTCCTTAAAAGATTTCAAATCTTTAGCTAAAACTATATTTTCGGGCAAAGAATTCCAAGAGTTCACTATCCTGTTCGCGAAAAAATATTTTCGAACGTCTAATGAGAACTTTGGTTTCTCTAGCCTAAGCAAATGGCCCCGTGTGTTACGTACATTAGCTGATAACGAAAACAGAGACTGAAAAGAGATTCCAACGTGTCCATAAACAATCTTATACACCAAAGTTAAATCAGTCATCAACCTATTTAGTTCCAAAGATACTAAACCCAAAACTTCGCACTGATCCTTATATGATAAATGCCTAAATTCATAAAACGAACTACAAAATTTCTTTTGAACCTTTTCAATCTTTTCAATATCTTGTTTTAGCCAAGGATTCCAAACTTCCGAAGCATATGATAATATTGGTAATACATAAGCTTTGTATAATCTAATTCTCACTGATAAGTCATCCGAAGTAAAGCTTCGTAACATAATAGACAAAACAGACAAAGCCTTATTCGCAATGCGATTTATGTGCACTCCAAACTTTAGATTTTGAGGAACCCACACACCCAGATCGGAACATCCATCAGAATTTATCAATGTATTTCCATTAAAAATGTAAGGGTTTCTCTCATTTTGTCTACCAATATACAAAATAAAAGATTTCGTCCATGAGACCGACAGTTGCCAGTTTTCAACCCATTCAAAGAAACCTTGTAGCAAAGAGCTTAATATTAAGTTTCTATCAGTACCGACTGCAAACAGTTTCATGTCATCCGCATAGGCAGCACAATTAACAGAACCCAATACATTCAAAACTTCATTAATATATATTAAGAACAGAGTTGGACCGACAACGGAGCCTTGAGGAACACCGCTGGTTACATCTACAAAACCTGAATGGGCGTCATGCAGCTTTACTCTCTGACGTCTGCCATTCACAAAAGAAGATACAACATTTAAAACAACCCCTTGAAATCCGTAGGCTTGCAATCTAACTTTAAGTTTAGGCAGTGAAATTGAATTGAACGCTTTTTTTAAATCAATATAAGCCACATCTGTACATAAACGATTATCCAAAGCAGTAGTCCATTTATCTACACAAAACAACAGATTTGTAACAGTCGATTTTCCCTTACAAAAACCATGTTGAGCAGCAGCAATTAGATTATTACTAAAACAATGTGATCGTAAAGTATCATTTAAAATCCAATCTATAGGTCTAGCCGCGCCACATGTTAGCGAAACGTCTCTATAGTTGTCCGGTTGGTTTCTCGATCCTTTTCTTTTAAAAATTGGCACGACATTTGCATCTTTCCAATCCTGTGGGATGTGTCCAGAAGTGCAAGCAAAATCAGTAATAAACCATATATGGGAAAAGCAAGTTCCGCCGCGAATTTTTTATAAAAAATATAAGGAATTTCATCCGGGCCTCTAACAAGAGTCGGTTTAATCTTAGACAAAGCTTCATAAACAGTGACAACATCAAAACTGAAACTATCACAAATAACTTGGGATTCATGAACAACAGTCGGATCTCTCCCATTATCTAAAGTGTACACAGAAGAGAAAAACTCATTTAGCACATTACATTTGTCATGGTCGTTTCTAGCTCTTGTCCCATCATTCTTATTTAATACAGGAATACCAGGTTTATTTTTAAGTTTAGAATTCGCATACTTGAAAAACTTTTTTGAATTTGGATTGTTTGCAAGACTTCTTTCGTATTCACTTAAAAATAAGTTTAACTGTTCAGAGAATAATCTATTTAAAGCTTCGTATTCTCGTTTAGCCGCATAATCCATGGAGCGACTCCAAGATTTAAAAGCCGCAATCTTATTTCTATATAACCTTTTCAGAGAATTTGGCCACGGCAACGCATTCTTATTACACTTCATAGATTTCAGAAGAGCTTTCGACACTGTGTGGAAAGATGGCCTCGTCTTGAAAATGATCGAAATGGGCCTTCCGGCCTGCCTTGTCCGCTGGGTACGAAACTTCCTCAGTGACAGGCGAGCAGCCGTCCAAGCAACCGACTATCTCAGCCCTTTCCGAAAGTTCCACCACGGGGTCCCACAGGGTAGTTGCCTGGCACCAATCCTTTTCCTCATTTTCATCAATGATATTTTGGCCAATTTGCCTGAAGGGGTCCAGGCCTCGCTCTTTGCTGACGACCTCGCTTTGTGGTCGCAAGACAGTAATATCCATCTGGCAGAAGAAAAGCTCCAACTCGCCCTGAACTCCGTCACTGAGTGGTCCAAGAAATGGAAACTGGAAATCAATGCGGCGAAATGTGAAGCTAGTTTCTTCACTACCTGGAATCGCGAGGCCAATTTCCGGCCGAACCTCACGGTGGCCGGCGACCCAATCCCTTATGTAGCGCACCCTGTGTTCCTGGGTGTAACGTTTGACCGCCTTCTCAATTTTGGCCAACATGTCCAAAAACTCAAGGCGAAAGCGTATCCACGGCTCCGAATACTAACCACAATGGCATCCAAAAGCTGGGGCTGCGAAAAGGAAGACCTTCGCCTCCTGTACCTCACGTTCGTCAGATCGGCCATAGAGTACTGTGCGGGTGCCTGGATGCCAGCAGCAGCGGAATCACATCGGCAAACCGTGGAAAAAATTCAAAATCTGGCGGCCCGGTCTATCACGGGTTGCGTCAGAGCGGCACCGGTAGAGATCCTCCAACTGGAAGCCAATCTAATCCCACTCCACCTCAGGGGCCAGGAACTGTCTGCACTGGCATACGAACGATCAATGCGGCTACCGGAAAATAACCCACGGAAATCCATCGCTGCCAACCAACCAGATCACTGCCGGAGCCTAAAATCTCAGCCTTCCTGGAGGACTAGCGCCAGAAGGATCGTAGAGCAGTGTGACCTCCTCAATTGGCCAAGGGAGCCAATCCACCCAATCACAGACCTGCGGCCAGACGAACGTGCGGTAGACTGTTCAGTGTACCCCGACCTGGCCAGACCAACCAAGAAGACTGATCCGCCAGAAACTCGAAGAGCAGCAGCCATCGAAACTCTTGCAGGCCTTCCTCGGGCGGACGTAGAAGTGTGGACTGACGGATCAGCTGTAAACTCGATCGCCAATGGAGGAAGCGGAATCTGTGTCATCTTCAAGGACGGCAGGCCCCCTGTCCATCTCAGCTACCCGGCTGGTAGGCATTGCTCCAGCTTCAGATCAGAAATCACATCGGTGGCCCGTGCACTGAACTGGTTAAACCAGAATCTCGACCCGCAGACACCTACATCGATCAGAATTTGCACTGACTCGCAGTCAGCAGTCAGGCTAATTAAGAGTGGAATCAAAGCCTCATTCAGTGCCATCCTCTTAGAAGTCTGGAATGGCCTCAGGGCACTGTCGGCCCACCGCCTAGTAATCCAGTGGGTGCCGGGACATGCCGGCCTGCCCGGGAACGAGACGGCTGATCGCCTTGCTGGCGAGGGTTCAGCACTTCCACAGGAGGACATTCCGCTTGACATTTCTACCGCCAAATCCATCATCAAGCGCCACTTCCGACAAAAATAGATTTCCTCACCCCAACACCCAAGAGCGGCAGCAATCTACCAGAACCAAGGACCCTTGCCCCCGGATCGGGAAGCAGGAATGGCCAGAGCAGATCGGGTACTCCTCAGTCAGCTCAGGTCTGGCAAAACCTGGCTCCTGACCTCCTATCGCCACTCTATTGACCCCGACAGTTACCCAAGCCCCCTATGCCAGCACTGCTCCTCTGGGGCCGATGTTATCAAAGGCCCAAACCCGGGTTTCGAGCTAAACCTAGGTTAAAAATGGGTTTTCAACCCAAACCCGATGGAATCAAAGGTTAATATGGTTATCAATGGTTAGAACTGGGTTTTTGAAACCCAGGTTTCATAACTGGGTTTTGGGTTAAATTGGGGTTAAGTGGAGACCCAATGTTATCATGAAACCCGGGTTTAAAAACTTGGTTAAATTTGGGTTAATGTGGCTAAATCTCAACCCTACTCGATGAGGAGGGTTGGGCCTGAAACCCGGGTTTTATTCTATGTAATTTATGGGTTTCGCTCGTGGGACTGTCTCGTCTATTAGTTCCAGAAATATAGACAAGACAGCACAGTTATTTTTGGGGTTAATTCTGGGTTAGCTATTCTCGATTTCAGGGTTAATTCAGGGTTAACTCAGGGTTAACCCCAATAAAATAGGGTTTCTGAAATCCAACCCCAAAATTGTTTGATAACATTGGGTTAGCCCCAGGGTTAACCCAACCCCAAAATTTCAGGGTTAACCCCAAAAACTACGAAACCCGGGTTTTAGGAAACCCAAGTTTGATAACATCGGCCCCTGGAGAGGAGGAGGATGTTGAGCATCTGATTGTCAGGTGCCCAAAGTTTGCCCGCGAACGATTGCTAGAACTGGGAACCTCGCCGGATCTCTCCTGCCTCAGGGAAAAACCTTGGGCGGTTCTTAGCTTCCTTAGCGGCAGCGGGCTTCTGGCTCGCCGTGTATAGGATTTGCCTGATCGACCACCTACGACGACGACGACGACGACGAGCCTCTTGCTAGAATTATGTATACTTCTTGTAGTGCTTTATGAAGGGCAAGTCTAAAAGAAGAGGGCAACGTATATTGTGCTGAAAATTGCCATAATGCTTGCACAGTACTAATTTTAAGGCAGTTTCTCATCGATCACTGTGCTTCCACCCGTGTAGGCTATATCATAGAACAGCATACTTGGAGCTTGTCTCACTTTGGTGCAAAGGCTGCCATGCCGTTGCTTTTGCATGGAAGACTTGTGCTGTGTGCTGCTTCTCGGGCTAGCCGCCAAATATGGCAACGCCGACGGAGCATTTTCTGAAAAGGATTAGACGTCAGCAGTCGTGATGTCGACCAGGCTTTGAGACTCCTTCTGGCAACTTGGTTGAGTTGTTTTTGACCAACCATACGGGGCCAGTTTCCTGGCTAACGCTTTGCTCCGTCGGGTCTGGGCTTATCCTAGGCGAAAAAAGTTGGGGGGGGGAGCCCCCCCACTAGTGGGGGGGGACCCAAAAGTGGGAGGGGGAATCTAAAGTGGTCTAAAGTCGCTAAAAATGCAGTAAAAAATAGCCTGTTTTCTACATATACTGCTATAACTATGCTTAAAAGTGCTCAAAAATTGAGTTTGAGTACCAAAATAGACGATTTTTGGGCAAAAAATTCCGGTAAAGCTGGAAAACTTTTGAAAATTTTGACCAAAAATCCTTAAAATTTGGCATTTTCTGGGCACCTTATAATGAATGGGGGGAAGGCCAAAAAAGTGGGGGTGGGGCCGAGTGGGGGCGCCCCCCCAGTAAAAAAATCCCGGGGGTGATGATCATCACATTGTAATGTCTAATGCAGCAAACACAACAACAAATTTAAATAACCAGAATCCAAAAACAATCAACTTGAAATTTTTAAATTTGGCTTTTGATTTTTGCCCGGTAAGTTTCTTATTCTTGCAGATAGCTTTGTGTAGCATAGTTAGAACCGACACATTTCAGTCCGAAGATTTTTCCCAGCATTTTTGAAGATTTCAGGCTTTGCGGGGTTTAGATTTTAAATTTAAAGATCTGGTTGGATTTTGGAACTATTTTACTTGATTAACTTTGGTTGATGTTAAGCTTTTCTCGTCAGCTTGGCTTGAAAAGCGTCAACTGCCCAGTTTGTGTTAATTGTGTTCTTTAAAACGCATTTCTTGAAAAAGAACAAATTTTTAAAAAGAACAAAAAGTTAAATTTGGTTAAGGTTAAAGAAATAACAAGTAGGTCCGTCATATGAGTGGAATAATGTTATGCAGTTCAAGGAATTTGGGTGAAGCGGTCAGATGTGAGATGTGGAAGAGGGTTTGGTTGGTCCTAATCCTGCTTCTGGGACACGAAAATGTAGCGAATTTTGAGAATTTAATAGGCTAATTTATGCACAAAAAATGTGTATGCGTAAATTTAAAGATATTGGAATGGAGCATTATCGGAAATTAATTTTTCAAGCAATGTGTAATATATAATCGTATTGTAATAATGTAATAATAATAATAATACCACATGGAAATCAATTGCTTTGATGCCTTTCCGTTTTTTCGGTTAAACATCAAAGTGCATAGATCGGGGTTTTCTAAAATAGAGTACATTTAACACAATCAAGTTACTCACTAACTTCAACTGCAAAAATTACCTAATGTTAAAACTCGTAATTTTTGGCAAAATTTCTACTTTAAGTTCCTACTTTTTTTGCAAAATTCCTACTTTTTGTTCCTGTTTTTTCCTACTTTTTTGAAGAAAATTCCTACTTTTATTCCTACTTTTCCAAAATTGGTGCGCACGAGGACTGTATTTGATGAAAGTACAACATTCACACAATCACACCAAGTAGTAGACACTAAAGTCAGCCAATAAAGACGCTAGTCTCTAAGGCAAAGACTCAGTCCGAAACAGGAGAAAGCCAATGGGCGCTGTGAGCGCAGAGAGCTACTGTCGCTAGAGCCAGATTAGAGAGATGAGCAACCGTTACGGCTAAACTTTGTGCAAAACCCTTCTCCGACTTTTTTGTAATCCGTTCGTTCTGTTTAGGTTGTGATCTTGCACCACATTCTGTCGAAGGCTGCCGTCCGCGCGCGTCCCAGCGTTCTCTGGTGCTACAAGAAGGAGCTCGGTTTCAGCAGGTACTTGCCAGCATCTGTTGTTGTTGAAAGTTGTTTGGATGTTTTTGGAGAGTGGCTGTTAACGGTGAGCTGAGGACCATTGTCTCAACGAGAGATCAAATCTCACTGATCCTGGCTGATCCTGGCTCTTGCCTTGTGGCGAGTCCTTTTACATTTGAACGGTTTGCCTGAAGAAAGGTTCTGAAATGTTGAGGCAAAACTATTCTTTTTGACAATTCTTCTGGAAAAGATTGTCAACGCTTTCTCAATGCAGTATCGGTATCTGGGGTATCAACGTTATCTGGGGACAAGACCAGTTTTTTCTATTATTGTTTTGTGTATATAGTACATAATTGTTGCCGCTTTGTTTTCCAGTCACCGTCAGAAACGTATGCGTCAGATGCAGAAGCTGATGAAGTCAGGAGGAAACATGAACCTGAAGGAGGACGATCCCTTCGAGCTGTTTCTCGCCTCCACGAAAATCCGATACTGCTATTATAGCGAGACGCACAAGATACTGGGAAACACCTTTGGAATGTGCATTCTACAGGTACCGCTTTCTCAATGGGGTTTTCTTCCACCTTTTGTCATACTTAGATTACTGCTGTGTGTGCGCAGTTTTTCGTCAGCTGGAAAAAAGGTTTTCTGAAACCGCTCAGTTTAGTAACAGAGTTTTCACTATTACAATGTTTGATCAGATGGTACGTAGTGGTTTGTTGGTAATTGTTGGTAGTTTTTGTAGGACTTTGAGGCGCTGACTCCGAACGTGCTGGCGCGGACGATGGAGACGGTGGAGGGCGGCGGACTCGTCCTCCTCCTCCTCTCAACCCTCAACTCACTCAGACAACTCTATACTCTTTCAATGGTACATCCCTCTGGGCTTATTCTAGGGAATTTTTCTTGGGGGGGCTCTCGGGGGGCGAGTCATTCTTGGGGGGGGGGGGGCGAAAATTTTTCAAAATTTTTCTAAAAACATGCTAAAAATAGCGCTATTTTTATAGTAATCGCCAAAAAAGTTCGTTTTTAGTGCAAAAATAGTGCTTAAATAGGCAAAAATCGACTAAAAATCTCCGGCGAAGCCGGAAAATTTTTGAAAATTTGGCCTTCTCAGCGATTTTTTCAGGGTAAAAGTTGGTACCAAAAAAGGCACCCACTTTTTGGGGGGGGGGCGATTTTGGGGGGGGCGATTTTTGGGGGGGGAACGATTTTTTTGGGGGGAAGGGTGTTTATGGGGGGCCCCCCTCCCCCCCCCCACTAGAATAAGCCCAGTCCCTACTTCACTCATAATTCTGATTTCCGTGTTTTCTTATGTATTGATTAATAGCTGATTTAATTTGATGGTCCTGTTTATGTTGAATTGTTTTTGCTAAATATGTATATACGTGCATGTAGATGTTTAGATGCCTCAAATTTGGACGTTTGCACATAGTGTGTATTTTTCATGAAAATTGGATTTATTGCCACTCTTATGCGTTTTGTGCAAATAATATTTTAGGATGTCCACATGCGGTATCGGACGGAGGCCCATCAAACCATCACGGCCAGGTTTAACGAAAGGTATCGTTTTCGGCTGCTTTGAAGCAGAACAGAGCCGGCGGCAAAAAAGCTGACGGGTCTTTTGAGGAAATTGTCGTTGGGCCCTGTTTCTATCCACATGTATTTGTATGTAACTGCATTTTTAGTAAAAATAGTGTGTTGTGATCCTTCGGATCCTGTTTTCAGATTTCTGCTGTCCCTGACTTCCTGCGGGGCCTGTCTGGTTCTGGACGACAGCCTCAACATCCTCCCCTTCTCCTCCCAGACCCACCACATCGAAGAGTTGCAGCCAAAGTCTAAGGTAGACAAATAGAGGAATTTTCAAGTCTTAAATTTAGTATAGACCTACATTAGTTTAGGCTTGGTGACTCAGTTTTTGAAACTGATACAAAAGAAAAAACAGAGTCAGTGACAGCTGCTCACATGGGACAATGCAGTAGTCACTCACTCAGCTACGCTTCACAGCATTGGTCTCTGCCTTTCCCCTCTCTGCTGAGCTGAATTGCCATTTCGCAGTTTCACTGCTTCTCCAAATCCCTTAATTCGTCTCGTCCAGCTAAATCAATCATGGATCCTTGTCAGCTCTGAATTTCAAAAAAATGCTTCCCATGGCAGATCGTTCCTTGTTAGTGAAAGTGAGGAGACTGGAAGAGACCACCATACCTTGGCTTTGTACAAAATTGAACATTTGGCATCCTGAGAGTGAGTGACTACTGCATTGTCCCATGTGAGCAGCTGCCACTGACTCGGTTTTTCTTTTGTATCACTTTTCATTGTGAATTGTTATCCTATTTTAGGAGGACGTGGCCCTGAGCCAACGCGAGCTGGCGGATTTGAAAGAGTCCTTGCGGGACACACAGCCTGTCGGCGCCTTGATTAATTGCTGCAAAACCAAAGATCAGGTATACGTGTAGTTCATCCATTTTGCTTGGCAAAAATTGTGATGGAATGTTTGCGGTATTAAATGCTGATGGGATGCTTACTTAAATCTCTGAGTACTGAGTCCTTATTGTTTAAGTAAATGTGTAAATCGTGTCTATCCATCAACTTCGAAGGTTCAAAATTGTGAAATATGAGCCAGCTTTTGGGTAAAAGACGATTAAATGTATTAGAGAGAGAGAGTAACTAACTTTATTGTGAGACTATTCTGAGACTGTTTGATTGTAGGCGAAGGCAGTCCTGAAGTTTCTGGACGTGTTGATGGAGAAGGACTTCAAGGCGACCGTCTCTCTCACTGCGGCGCGGGGGCGTGGAAAGTCCGCGGCCCTCGGGTTGGCTGTCGCCGGAGCCATTTCCTTTATGTATGTGTGTAACAGGGAGTTGATGTTTAGAACTTAGGCATAGTGTACGAATTTCTTTGAACTGATGGGTCCGGTGTGTGGGGGAGGCGTCAGCCGTTATCGTGCAGATCATGTCGCATGCCTAATAACTAAGAGCGTGGCTCTTGTAACACACTTAGTTATCGTTAGACTTTTGGTATTATTGATAGAATTTATCATAAAATAAAATTTTAACCAACGTATTTAGCTGCGATGGTCGTAATTTGAGATTTGTGAGTATAGCCTAAGTGTTTTGTCTAATTGACTTCTGGTTCGGTTTGACATGATTGAAACTGGACAATGGTTTTGGTCGTTTCAGGTACTCCAATGTTTTTGTGACCTCGCCGTCGCCCGAGAATTTGAAAACGTTCTTCGAGTTTCTTCTGAAGGGTTTTGATGTTCTGGAATATCAGGTTTGAATTAGCGTACAGGTAGAGTTATAAAACTGTTGTCGAGGGTCAGTCTAACCTTTAGTTTCTCGTTTTTTAGAAGACTAATTAATTGAGCTTTCTCAAGGTTCTTACACACACCCTGAAAAACCTTTTACTAAATGAAATAATTTTAATACTTTTGCCGCTTTTTAAATTTATTTAAAAATCGTGAATTTGGCAAACGAGAATTTTCAAAAAAGTAAGTGCGTTTTTGCCCATACGACGCGTTTTTGCTCATACGACCTGCACATCCTTAGCCAATTACTATTATTATGCCTTCGTATTGAAAACCATTGTAATTAGGAGGGATTAATTATTGTTAACTTATTAATTACCATTTTTGTGATGTTGTATTTTCTGTTCAGGAACATACGGACTATGAGATTGTGGAGTCTACGAATCCGGACTTCAACAAGGCCGTCATCCGAGTCTCACTCTTTCGAGACCATCGACAGACTGTTCAGGTTACTTCCTCTTCACAACCTCATTTAGTATACTGACAAATTTTCCGAAATTTTAGAAACTTCAAAGCCCTCTTGCGGGATTTGGGGGAACGCTGGCTTCAGTGTTTGCTGGTTTTTTATTTGGAGGATTTTCTTTGGACCAACTGAGCCTCCAACATTTCCGCACAATAAATACGTCGCGTACAAGTGGATGGTTTACCGACAATTTTCGGTCCTGATTGGTGATATTTTCCGGGGGGGGGGGGAGCGTTTTTTTGGCTTAAACATTATTTTATTTCCTTGTTGCTTTCTATTTCTTCCAGTATATTCATCCGAGTGATGCCGTGAAATTGGGCCAGGCGGAGCTGTTGGTGATTGACGAGGCTGCGGCCATACCCCTCCCCTTGGTCAAGGCCCTGTTCGGCCCTTATCTCGTCTTTCTTTCCTCTACCATAAATGGGTAACAACTAATTTCCTTCTTCTGTGGATTTTGTCTTTCTGACAGTGTTTGAGTTTCCGTAAACGTTTCGCTCTGCTGGTAAACAGTAGTTCGACTGCTTTAGTCTTTTCCTGTGTTCCTTCCTATATATTTTATTATTTTTCCTGTTTGCCATTTTCTTTTCAGCTACGAAGGGACGGGGAGGTCCCTGTCCCTGAAGCTTTTGGAGCAACTGAGACGAGAGTCGGCTACCACTGCAGCCGTCAGTGCAAATAACAGTGGCACCAGGAAGTCCCAGAACGCACCACTAGGAAAGGGAAATAATTTAGCAGGTCGGCCCATTAAATAGTTATAGCAAGAGTTGTAATGATAAGAGTGTGACACTAAGCCTAGTCTCTGTTATCAGAGCAAAAACTAGGCTCTGTTCGCTAACGGCTGACCCCCCCCGCAAAGTGGACCCATCACTCAAACAAATTTGCACGCTATGTTTGCGTTGTAATACTCGCTATATAAGCACATGGAACCAATTGAGTAGTTGTGTTTTTGAGCTTTAGCATAAATTTGTTTGAAGTGATGGGTCCAATTTGTGGGGTGGGGGTCAGCCGTTAGCGAACAGAGCCTAGTTTTTGCTCTGATGTTGAAATGGAGGTTCCGGTGTGCAGGGACCTTTTCCTTTGGCTTACAACTGCCAGCAGCTAGAATGTAAAATGTACGTTCGTGTACTGGTACGGAATTTTTGACTGTTTTTACGGTTCGATTTGTTGGCTTTTAGGACGGTCCCTGCAAGAGCTGAGTCTGGAGGAATCGATTCGATACGGTCCCTCGGACCCGGTGGAGCGATGGCTGAACCAGCTCCTCTGTCTGGACATCTCCACCATTCCCAAACTGACGGCCGGCTGCCCGTCCCCTAAAGACTGTGAACTATATCCTTTGTTTCGTCATCATCAGAGTTTCAGCTTTTTCTTTTTCTTCATTATTTTGTCTATTTTGTGCTTGTCATGGGGGTGCTCGGAGAGCCCCCCATAATATGAGCTATAAAGGCACTTTGCGGATTTTGAAAAGTGCTAATTAGGCATAACTAATTAACGGGAAGGTATTAAGAGCTAATATTTACATTTTTGAAATCTCCAGGCCGAGAGCTTTCGAATGATACCAAACTTGCCCGGAAAAAATGAACTTTGAAAAAATCGACTTTCTCTTACGGGTTTGAAAGTGGGGGTTTTTTTCTCTGTATTCAGCATGATTTTTGTCAATTTTGTGTTAACTCGATTTTTCGAACGGCCCATAGGAAAAATTTTTCTATACTATTTTTTGAATATCTAGGCAATGGTACTTAGCAAGTTTATGTTTTTTTTCCGAATTTCGATCTGGTTCGATTTTTATAGATGGTCAAAAATGGAAAAAATAGCGTTTTTGGACACCTTCAAGCTGAAAAATTTCTAAGTCCGAAAATTTGAAAATAGCCTAAAAACGGGCAAAAACAGCGTTTTTCGGCCTTGGGGTGGTACCCATATATAGTAAATCGGGGTCGCTGAACACGATGAGCATAGTGCCGACACCGTATCTCGCCTGGTTCATCTGGTTCAACTGGTTCAAAGTTGAACCAGTTCCTGGTTCAAGCTACTGGAGATAGCTAGAAGGCTGAAATTCTGCATACAAAGGTTATTGGGCATGGGGAATTCACTGGTGGTGTTACTTTGGTGATCCGACCCATGGCTGGCCAGATCTGGTTCAACTGGTTCAAAATTGAACCAGTTCCTGGTTCAAGCTACTGGAGATAATTGGAAGGATGAAATCTTGCATACAAAGGTTATTGGGCATGGGGAATTCACTGGTGGTGTTACTTTGGTGATCCGACCCATGGCTGGCCAGATCTGGTTCAACTGGTTCAAAGTTGAACCAGTTCCTGGTGCAAGCTACTGGAGATAGCTCAAAGGCTGAAATTTTGCATGCAAAGCTTATTGGGCATGGGGAATTCTCTGGTGGGATTTGTGATTGCTGCTGCCACAGTTATGGCAGCGTTCCCAAAAACTAGACGGAGGACAAGTAGGAAAAATGCTCCTTGCAGTCGCATGAAAAAGTTAATATGAGCTATGATGGTCAACATTTAAATGTGTCAAGGACAAGATTTAAAACGTTTAATATGAGCCAGCATTTAAATCGGTGAAGGACAAGCTGTAACTGGCTAATATGAGCCGCTACGTTTCTCTTGGGCTCATATTGACGCGACTAAAATGGCAAACATATATACAGTTTACGGTTGGCATATAAGCTTCAGTGTTTATAAACGATTTGATTGGCTTGGAAATATTGAATTAATGTGATGATTGCGATGATAACTTCAAATGTGATTTCTCAAGATTTCACAACATGTGTAAGTTCCACATTTTCGTTTCTTCATTAGATTGGACTCCGGTTTCGGTTTGTTGACTTATATGGTGGCCTTAAATGTGTACTTGGATGTAGCGGTGAAGAAGAAAACATTTACGTACAGCTTTGCAAAATTAATGTTTATGCGTCGTTATTCATGCAAGCCATTTCAGTGTTGGATTAAAAGTAAACAAAAGCTAAATGAGCGTCAATATCAGCCCAAGAGAAACGTAGCGGCTCATATTAGCCGTTTACATCTTGTCCTCTACTTATTTAGATGTTGGCTCATATTAAACATTTTAAATCTTGTCCTTGACACATTTAAATGTTGACCATCATAGCTCATATTAACTTTTTCATGCGACTGCAAGGAGCATTTTTCCTACTTGTAAACATTTAGTTTTAGAATTCCAATAGTTTTTTTCCAATTGTGCACAGTTATCAGTTGTTTTCTTAACTCCAATCTGACCCAAATTCCACATACTATGTCTGTCGCGATACCCTGTTTTCCTACCACGAAGAGAGCGAAGACTTCCTGCAGCGATTGATGTCCATTTATGTGGCCGCTCATTATCGGGTTGGTTTCCCATGCAACACTGCAATAAAGTTAACAGTAGCATAAAGACAATGCTAATGCTTGTTGTATGTGGAAGTACGTACAGTTACTAAATTATTGTTTTCTGAATTGTATTGTTTGCCGGGAATCTGTTGAGTAGACTGCACTAAGATTGAGTTTCAAAATTTAGCAAATGAAAGGGAAACTTTTCAAATTTTCCATTTAATTTTGTTGAAATTCGGTTAAGCGTGATTCTTAGTGAGCGACCTGAAAATGTTTGTGTGCACACTTTCGGTCTCCTCTGTAAAAGCAAAAGTAAAAAAGCCATATCCAGTTGAGCTTTAAGCAAAATTGAAGAGTTAATGTACCTATTTTAGTTGAGCGGAAGTGCTTGCCATGCTGCGCGAATTCACTGGTTTGCTCTCCTCCCACTGCCCGCTCTCTCTTGGCAAGGATCGACTTAAATTGAACTTCTTCAAGGCTGTTTCCAACTGTAGTTGTGCTCTTTTGTGATGTTCTTTTCGTTTTTCTGGCTATTTTAGAATTCCCCGAACGACCTGCAGATGATATCCGACGCTCCCGCGCACCAGCTCTTCGTCCTCTTTGGGCCCATAAAGTCCACTGCTAAAAAGACTCCTGAAATACTCTGTGTGGCGCAGGTACTTACCAATTTAGTCTTGAATTTTTCAGTTTTTTTGCTTTTATAAAAATAACTTGTGTACTTATGCGACGTGTGTAAAAGTAGTTTTTGCGTAAATCTAGGTTTATGTAAAAATTATTTTGCGTAAAACTAGGATTATGCATGCAGAGACGTTGCGTAAAACTTGGATTACGCAAATAAACTTGCGCTAAACTAGCCGGATTACGTTTGCGCAAAACTAGATTTAAGCAACGAAACTTGTGTAATATTATTTTAAATCAAATTGTTTCGTAAGAACTTCTGAAAGGTAGCTGTAAACGTTCCCATTTAATAAGAAAGAAGAATTATGAAACCTTTTGCATTATAATGCAATAACTATTTTCATTTTAAATTAACTTTTCTTATCTTACCATAATATAACGCAACGAAATTTGTGCAAAAATGTAAAAAAATCCAATTTTTAGTAATAAATTCCTGAAAAGTTTTTGAAAACGTTCCAATCTATTGTAAGAACCGGTTTTATATATTTTTCGCATTTTAAATTCTAACCATTGGAGTTGCATAAAAGTGTTAGGAAAAAATTAGAGAAGTTAAAATTTAAAGTGGAAATATTAGAAAGTATATAGTTTTTAGAATAAACTGGAAAGTTTACAGCAACTTTTCAGAAATTTCTAATGAAAAATGAATTTAAACCATATTACGCAAATTTCGTTGTGTAAACCTAGCTTTACGCAAAAAGTACTTTTACACACGATATTATTATGTAGGGGCGCGATAGCGCCCCTACATAATATGGGTGTAAAGGCGTCTGCGCGGCCCTCTGGAGACCATGTTGGCCTGGTGCCAGCTAATTAGAGGTCCGGGAGGGATAAAAATGTTACCATCGTAAAGTACTCGAGTAGTACTACAAGTACCACCATACTTTTGGTTAAAATTCGGAACTCCGAAATTTTGCACTGGGCGAGAGTTACCGTGCGGTTGTTTTTTTTCTCGGTTAATAACGCTTATTGGAAGTGCATTTTCTAGCGAAGTGTTGGAACGATGTGGGCATTTTGGTCCAATGCTACTATGATATGTTGGTAGACAGTATCCCCCCATGCTACCAAACGAAGGTCATTTTGGCACTCGGCCAACTTTGGCTCTGTGTCAAGGCCCCAAAGTCGGACTTTCGCTAGTTTGGCACTTCGGTTGAAATCAACTTTTTTTCACAGGCTAGTAGCTAGATCGGTTTGGTTTATTTTATTTGAATATTTCGGACTATGCGCACAAAGTAACGAGGGGGATTGTTTAATTTCGCTCTGCAGCTCTCAGGAGATGGGCCCAAACTTTGCATTTTTCACCTGTTTTGGCGAAAAGTCCCACGTTTACTAGAAATGGCCTAAAAGTCACTAAAAATGGCGTTTTTCGGCCTCGGGCTGGTGCCCATATATAGTAAATCGGGGTCGCTGAAAACTATGAGCATACTGCCGAAACCGCCCGAAGTGACCACTGGTCAGCATGGCTCCCGTGGTTCCTCGCCCAGTGTCAAAGTTGGGAAAACTCACTATAAACAGCGTTTTTCGGCGTTTTGGTTAGAGGCATATACAGTAAAACGACTACGCTCGTTTCAATGAGCATATTTCCGAAACCGGTGGGAGTGACCAGTGGTCACTACGGCCCATGGTGTCCACTGACCACTGGTCAAACCCCCTAAAACAGCTTTTTCCGAAATTTTGGTTAAGGGCATGTATAGTAAATCAACTACGCTCGTTTCAATGAGCATATTGCCGAAACCGGTGGGAGTGACCAGTGGTCACTACGGCCCATGGTGTCCACTGACCACTGGTCAAACCCCCTAAAACAGCTTTTTCCGAAATTTTGGTTAAGGGCATATATAGTAAAACGACTACGCTCGTTTCAATGGGCATATTGCCGAAACCGGTGGGAGTGACCAGCAGTGTTTTTTTCGCCGACGGCTTATGTGTAATGTTACACACCTCGCCAAAAATTTTTGCTATTTTGCGAAAAAAGTGTGTAACTACCTAAAAATTTCTAATTTTCTCCCGTTTTGCTTTCCACGTATATGTATGTATATAAGCATATTGGTAATGGGAACTAATTATTTCGCTGTGTTTTCGAAGCAGATTCTTTATAAGTGAAAATTGAAAACTCAAATTTACAGCAAAAATTGATGCTTCACCAAATCAACAAGACAAAGTTAAAAAATTAAGCAATTACAAACGCAACGAGCTGGATTCATAGGTACGTATATAGCTAGAGAAAGGAAAAGCAGCAACAAGATTTAGTTGGGATGATTTTGACTTGATAGAACGAATAAAAATTTATTACAATTAAAAACGCAAATTTATCTGAAGGGAAGTGAATGAATGAACAAATGTAGGAACTACGAACTGATTTGATTGTTAAGTATATAGAAAACGCGAGTTATTTCCGTATACAACACCAAAAATAAAATATATAAGAAATGTGTAGAAGGGGGTCTGGGGGGCGAAGCCCTCCAGAAACGGTAAATATGTGCAAACGAATTAATGCGCATAGGAAAAAGTTCCCACTATTTGGCAAAACTTGTCCAAAATTTCTGTGTAGTCGCCAAAATGTTTTTGCTATTTTCCAGAAAAAAGTGTGTAATTACACGTGTTTTTGAGCAAAAAAACACTGGTGACCAGTGGTCACTACGGCCTATGGTGTCCACTGACCCCCTAAAACTGCGTTTTTCAGCGTTTTGGTTGAGAGCATACATAGTAAAACGACTACTCTCGTTTCAATGAGCATATTTTCAGAACCGGTGGAAGTGGCCACTGGTCACTACGGGCTAGGTGGCCCATTGACCAATGGTGAAACCCCTAAAACAGCGTTTTTCGGGGTTTTGGTTGGGGGCATATATAGTATTGTCCGGCGACCTAAGATTCCTTAACCTTAGAAATTGGTATAATACTGCTCAGGATCGGAAGGAATGGAGAAGATTAGTTAATGGAACGGCGGCTTTCATGGACGGACAACGTCTGGGCCAATAAGCCAAGCTAAGCCAAGCATATATAGTAAATCGACTACGCTCGTTTCAATGAGCATATTTTCAGAACCGGCGGAAGTGACCAGTGGTCACTGCGGGCTATGTGACCCACTGACCACCGGTCAAATCCCCTAAAACAGCGTTTTTCATTATTTTGATTGGGGGCATACGTATATATACGTATAGTAAATCGATTACGATCGTTTCAATGGGCATATTACCGAATCCGATGGAAGTGACCGGTGGTGTGTCTGTTGGGGGGGTCATAAATGAAAGTATTCAAAGTGGTCAAGTTTGGTATCACTTTTCACTTTTCTGCCCTACCTGTGGCACTGTTCAAGCTCCTTATATCAATTAACTTATGATAGAAAGGGACCCTTTAAAATGACAGGAGGACAAGTAATAAAAATGCTCCTCTGGAGCATGAAAAAGTAATATGGGTGATGGTTAGGTTGCAAAATCAAGAGAGGACTAGTCTTTAAAATGCTTAATATGGGGCTAGGTTCAAAAACAGAAGAGGACTAGGTTGTGAGCGAATTAATATGGGCACAGCTTCGACGAACAACCCATATTCGCGGACTTTCACGCTTCGCTTTTTTGATTGTCGCATACAGAGCGAACAATGTAAACTCTCAAGTCTAGTAAAAAATTAATTTAAACGTTCAAAAAATCGTTGAAGATGTTGTTTACGTAGTCGGTTAGACTAGCTAGGTTATACGTATACGTAAATTAACATTATTTCGTTGTGTTGGACTACGGCAAGCAACGAGAAAAGACCTAAGGATATGTTACCAAGGTTATTGGTTCAATCCGTGAGGAAACAGAACATCGCCGGAATGATTCGTTCAGTTATTCTTGATATGTACGTATATAAATTTCCGTAGAAATGGAACATGCACAGTAACTATCAAGAGATTCTGAATAGAAAAATTTGTCTTCATCAAAGCTCGAATATCAGAGCTGTAAATTATTTGTGCACTATAAAATATAATCGAAACATTGTTACGTATGCATGTATAATTTCGCAATTCGCGAATATGGGTTGTTCGGCGAAGCTGTGCCCATATTAATTCGTTCACAACCTAGTCCTCTTCTATTTTTTAACCTAGCCCCATATTAAGTATTTTTAAGACTAGTCCTCTCTTGATTTTGCAACCTCACCATCACCCATATTACTTTTTCATGCTCCAGAGGAGCATTTTTATTACTTGTGTTCATTTTGGTTTCCAACAATTTGTTTTCACTAAAATATTTGCAGCTGTTTGTCTCATGCTCTTGAATGAATATGCACGTATGTATCACTAGCGAAACTACAAATTGAAATAGAAATAGTTTATGCTGCAGGTTAATTTATTAATTAGCGTATCATTTTCAGGTTTGTTTGGAGGGGGAAATTTCCAAACAGAGTGTGTCCGCCGGCCTGGCGCAGGGAAAACGGGCTTCGGGTGATCTGATACCTTGGACGGTGGCGCAACAGGTTTGTTCAGTTCCAGTTGAATATTCTTTATTATGGAATTGTTGAATGAAATGTTTATTCATTTTAATTCGTGCTATATTTTTTCTGTATTCCTGTTCGTTTTTTCAGTTTCAAGACGACGATTTCCCAGGCCTCTCGGGTGCTCGCGTCGTCCGCATCGCCACGCATCCTGATTATCAGTCGGTAAAATGCTAATTAACATTGAACTTTAAGTTAATTGCTAATCAATGGGTTAATTGTTATTTTGTTTCAAAGTCTTAAGTTTCCGCTATAGTTTAACCTGAAAATTTAACTACATCTTAGTTATAATGATATTTTGTCGGCTACATTTTGTATCACCAAATAATAAATACCTTCCAGACTTGTTTTTGTTATTGTAAAATCTACAAAATATATACAGGTCTACATTTTGGAACCTTTGGACTTTTCAGATGGGCTACGGCTCGCGTGTCCTGGAGTTGCTTCAACTCTACTACGAGGGTGGGATCACGGGCTTGGAGGAGTCCGACTCTCCCATTTCTGAGGAAGCGCCTTCTCTCCCTCTCCAAGCTGAGGTGAGCTTTCTTGAAAACCGTTCGCTCAAGTTTCCTGGCTACACATTTTGCACCTTGGGGTGATGATTATCACATTGTGATGTCTAATGCAGCAAACAACCGCAGCAAACAAGTGTTTAGCTAGTTTTTTATTTGATGAAAGTTTAAAACTGAGCCGATTACCTTAGTATGCTTTTCTGAATTTTTCATCAGTTTTTTGATATTTTTTGAATATTTTTTAGGACTCAACTCTGCTGACAGAACAACCTCCGACTCCCAGATCAAATCTACCTCCGCTGTTTTTGAAGCTGAGTCAGAGGCCGCCGGAGAAACTAGACTACTTGGGAGTGTCCTATGGCCTTACGAGTGACCTCTTAAAGTGTGTGTATGCGTACATCTCCCGGTTTAGATTTGTAGGAACTTCCTTTTTTCGTTTGTTTCAGGTCAACGTCAGTTTGTTTCATTTCCGGTTGGAAGCTTGAAACTGTCCATTGGAGTAGTTAGTATTAAAGAGTAGTTCTTAAATTTAGATATTCTCTTAGAGAGTAAAACTAAGAATTGTTTTTCATGGCGTTTGGTTCCCGTAACTGGCTGGTTTCATCGTATGTGCCAGTAACACTAACAGCTGATTTTATTTTGTTGTTTGAAAAAGGCGTTTTTTCTATTGGGTAAATGTTTAGGTTTTGGAAACGCGGCGGCTTTGTCCCGGTCTACGTTCGCCAGACGCCAAACGAGCTGACGGGGGAGCACACCTGCATCATGCTCAAACGACTCACCACTCTGGGCCATGTGTCCGATCCGACCAAAGATTGGCTCGCCGGCTATTTTCAGGGTATTTTCCTCTTTTCCATAGAATTATTAAACAACCATTTTATTTTAACTGCTGAGAATTATTTAATTTTAATTGGGACAAATAATAGATTGTTGTTCTCATGTGTGGTTTACGTTAAACTGATGTTTTATGGTTTTGTGCTAGTGGACAATTTTGAGAGGATTCTTTCTGTGTTTCAGACTTCCAGCGTCGGTTTGTGAGTCTGCTGGGCCACTCCTTCCGCTCCTATCCGGCCGCCCTGGCGCTCGGCGTTCTCCAACACAAGCATGTCCAGCTCCCCAGGAGAGGTCCGTTCTCTCCTACTACAGTTGTATGGCTTAGTCAAATGTACTCTGGCCTCGAACACGCAGAGGGTCCCCGGTTCAAAACCTAGCTATGATTTATATTTAATTTTCATTAGCCGTCCTCTATTCATTAATGACACCCTATACAGATTCTACAAGACTTCCTACCGTGCCCTGTAAGTCCATAAAATATCAAAGTCCAAAACCTGCATGTGAATTCACGTTTTGGACTTTGATATTTTATTTATTGCCTTGTATCCCTTGTGGATCCGTGAGTAAGCGGCTGTCTTATCGATTACCTTTTGTGCCCAGTAAATCCTTCAGTCCTGGACTTTATCACATTTTTTCTAGCATTCTTCTGTTGGCTCTTCTATTTTTTATTTTAGTATATATTTAGTTTTGCTGGTTTCTTTTTCAGTGCTGTCTCGCGAGGAGTTGACCGTTCATCTGACGGACTTTGACCTGAAGCGACTGGACTTGTACGGACGAAATCTGGTGGATCATCATCTGATCACGGACCTGACGCCCACCCTGGGACGTCTCTACTTTCTGGGCCAGTGCGGTTCGGTTGACCTCAGCCTCATACAACAGGTACGTGTACCTATGTAGGGAGTGTTTCTCCTCAGATTGTGCCTGCAGACAACCAGGAAAACGCAAACAGGGTAGGGCGTGAAGGAGGCAAGGCACAGACATTATGAGAGAAAGGTGGTCTGTCCTGCAGACACTGAGGGACAGCCTTGGTCCGAACAGGAGAATAAGCCCATGAGTGTGGTGGTGCGGGGAGCAGAGAACTAGGATGACAACCTTTCTAATGATGTTGTTTATTCTTTCCATACCTTGTTTGAGAAGGGAGGAAGTGATTTTTACTAAATTTTTAGGCTCAAATTTAGTTAGCGAAATTATGAACTGGCCATTTTATTAAGTTTATGCACGAATACATACAAACAGGCATGCTCTATGTATTATCATGGTGGCACATCCTCTGCGCGCTAACGGCTCACCCCGTCGGAAGTTGGACCTTCGTGAATCGGACAAATTCGCCCGCTATGCTTTTGTTCTGAAGCTTGAAACCGACAAAATTTGTGTATGTGCAATGCTTATGTTTTTGAGATTTATCACATAAACGTCTACTAGCGTACCCCCGTTACTACTGGATACCATTTGGCGGGGGTCTGTAAGCCGTTAGCTTGTAGAGGATGTGTCACGATTATAATACACAGAGTATTACTGCTGTCATACTCCTATGTATCATCAAGAGTACATAATATAAGAGTGTGCCACTAGGCACACTCTATATTGTCAGAGCAAAAACTATGCTCTGCTCGCTAACGGCCCACCCCCCCCCCGCAAATCAGACCCATCACTTCAAAGAATTTTAAGCGCTATGTTTCTGTCTAAAGCTCGAAGCAGGCACTGCCTGTGTTTTCCAGCTTAAGCACATAAACATAGAGCGAGTGAGCGTACCCCCGTTTCGACTGGGGGGGGGGTCACTAGGGTCTGATTTGCGGCGGGGGGGGAGGTGGGCCGTTAGCGAGCAGAGCATAGTTTTTGCTCTGATAACATAGAGTGTGCCTAGTGGCACACTCTTATATGTACTCTTGATATTATGTACTCTTGGTTTAAAGCTTCAATTGCGAATCTACTCTAGAATTTAGTAGTTTTGTTTGTTTTTGTCTATTGTAGGCTATCCTGCTGGCAGTAGGACTGCAGCACAAGAGCATTGACGACGTTGTGAGTCTACTGGACATCCCGGCTACGCAGGCCTTGGCCCTTTTCAATCGAATTGTCAGAAAATTAATTCAGGTAAATTCCCCCGCCTTATTCTATAGATTTCCGTTCGGTTTTTGTACTGGATGAAAGACAGTTTTGTTTGAAATTTTGAAAAGTTTATCTTTATGAACAAACGCCGCAGAGTATGTAGCGCTTCTCGTATTCTTGTCAGCAGGGTGAACCCAGATTAAAGAATATGTTTGTACAGTTTTTGTTTTATTTTCAGCATCTGAATCAAATCTGTGAGGAGGCAATCGAGCAAGAAATTTTGCCGGACAAATCGGCAGAGTATGTGGCCCAGCCAACGCACAAAACTTTACAACAGGATTTGGTACGCCCACTACGTAATGTCATCGTGTTACATTTGACTGCAGATCGATCAAATCTATTCAAATGCATCCATACCAAATTTGAACTAAACTAAGTTTTCCGAAAGTTGCGCTCAGATGTGCGTCTGCGGTCTGCCTTAGTATTGCCAATGTGTACAAGGTACTGAGCGAGTGAGCGACCTCCCATTTGGACCTGTGAACCCAAATATGGGCTGTGTGAGAGGGGATCAATTCGTGGGGGGAGGGGTCAGCCGTTAGCGAACAGAGCATCGTTTTTGCTGTGATAACAGAGCCTGCCTGTTGTCTCACTCTTATCATTATGTACTCCTGTTATTATGTTACTTTATAATGTACTGATTCCTCTGCTGTTTTAGGAGGAGGCTGCGGAAGAGTTCGCCCAATCGCAGCTCGAAGGGGAGGGGAGAAAGCGAGGACGCCCCTCCTCCAAATCCAAGGGGAAGAAGTCCGCTTCCAACGACGCTGGGGACTTGGGCGAATTCACGCCCTCCACTCAAGTGAGCGAAGAGGCCTGGCAGTCCAGTCTGAGCGCGCTCCCGCCGGGCGCTACGCCTAATGTCATCACTCTCAAAAGGTATACACGGACCACTATATTATTAATTCGAATTTTGTTTTGCAGAATCAGAGGGAATTGGCAAACTTGTTTTCGTTGTCAGTACGTTTTCATGTTGGTTCGGCTGCAGTTATGGCATTGCACACTGTGGAAAAGGCTTTGTGTTTGAAGAGCTTTCACATAGCCCATCTGACTCAACCATTGTTTCCAAGCCAGTATTTAGTGCTTCAGTTGGTAGATTAGGTCTTTTTTCATGCTGTTTTACGGTTTTTAGTGTTGTGTAACTGTTTGTTTTCTTCTGCAGCAAAAAGAGAGCCTTAGAGCCGGCGGAATCGATTTCGACTTCTCAGGAGGAATCTTTTGGAAAGAAACATTCTGGAAAAAAGCATCGGAAAAGGCATTGATGGTTTTGTGAATTGTGACCAGTTTTGTTGTTTTGTTTGCATATTTTGTTTAGTTTTGTTATTTTATTGTTACAGTATAGTGGATGTTGTTTTTGTTATTCCCCATTAAAATGGAAGGAATTTTCTGTGCTAAAATTCTAGGAATAGGATGAGATGGGAAGTTGTAGTATAGGCCTCGACTGCAGAACCGAATAGAATTAGGGTTTCATTTAGAGTTATTGGCCAGCGAGGCCGGTGTGAAGTGGGCGGGCCGGCCGTCGGCCCAGTGTAGAGCACAGCCGGCCGAGTCAGAAGCAGCCGTCTGGTCGCACGAATCTAGCCAATACGTGATATCTCTTATGCAGAACCAGGACTAACTCTGCATCGTTTAGCGCAAATCTTCTGCAAAATGCATAACAAATAGGTCAAATCTGGTAGCGGCGGCCTGTATTGACCCGTCCAGCCTGCTCGACCCGGCCGGCCGGCTTTTCAAGCTCGAAAGTCGGCCAAACCTCAGACAAAAACCGCTAGACGACAATAGTGTGAGTGTCTGCTTTTGAAGAATAATTCTTTTTACTTGCCTTGTGATTGGACAAGTAGCGAGTAGCGTGCGCAGACAGAATTGGCAAGCGGGTCCGGATTTACAGCTTGCTAGATATGGCACTGGCACTATTGTCCCTGTGTCAAAATGAAAGCTTAGCATGGATTCAGCTATTATCAAGAGTACATAATAGAATAAGAGTATGAAACTCTTACGCTACTATGTACTAAACATGCTTGACATGCTCGGGTCGCTAACTCGGGACCCCCCCCCCCCGAAAGTCTCGGGGGGAGGGGTCCCACCCTACACTAATTACATGCTTTCATACAAGTGTGTGTCTGCTCGCTGATTCGCTAATTAGCTTAGGCTTACGATAGGCATTTTATTAGTCATTTTTAATTAATTATTTATAACTTTAATTAGGTTAATGTAATTAAAAAACTAATTCGACAACTTTGTAGCATTTTTTCTGCTCTTTCCAACGATATAAAAATTGTTGCACAAAACAAAAATCGTAGGAATATAGTCTGCAACAATTTTTATATCATTGGAAAGAGCAGAAAAAATGCTACAAAGTTGTCGAATTAGTTTTTTAATTACATTAACCTAATTAAAGTTATAAATAATTAATTAAACATTACTAATAAAATGCCTATCGTAAGCCTAAGCTAATTAGCGAATCAGCGAGCAGACACACACTTGTATGAAAGCATGTAATTAGTGTAGGGTGGGACCCCTCCCCCCGAGACTTTCGGGGGGGGGTCCCGAGTTAGCGACCCGAGCATGTCAAGCATGTTTAGTACATAGTAGCGTAAGAGTTTCATACTCTTATTCTATTATGTACTCTTGCTATTATAGCAATTATAGTATCGAAAACTTCCAAATATTTTTGTATTATAATCATAATTCCGTTATATGCGACTGCTTCCCGGATTCCGGGTATGGCAATCCGGGTCCGGTACGACCGGATCAGAAAAATTAGAACCCGGAACCAACTCTCAGCGTACATTTGCGTACATTAGATGTCGTCCGAAACTTATTGCTTTGTAACTTCCACGCCTTACCTACGTTTTGTAATACAGTTTTACCAGAAAATCTTACATAAAATTACAGATACAAAATATTAGTCTACATTCTTTCCACATACATGTGTACAAAACAGTAGTCATCATGTTTAGGTACAAAACAATAAGAATATATACACAGCTACATACTAAGTTATGATTATGAACAAATGATACGCCAGCTTAGGGAAAGGCAAAGTATTATGAGGCCGGCCACCAGCAAGAAAATCCAGAGAGCGGGTGCCCCCTGAGAAATGAGAGGGGTCGGATTTGTCTTTTTGTTGCAGAGGTCGGAACTGCAGATGCACTCGCGGATCTCGAATCGGCGGAGGGGAGAGCGGCAGGTCGTCTCCTTCACTTCCTGGATGGACTTCCCGGTCGGCAGGAAGGATTCGGCGCAGCCACGGATGACCAGAGGACGGCCTGGAAAGAAGAAATGTATAATGAGAAGTGGTGCTTTTGTCACACTCTTATCTATCATGTACTCTTGGTGAGATTTTGGACAGACTTAGTGGTTCCAGCTAAGCATCACTATTTGAGGCTATGTTACACAACCAGATTTTGTAACTGATTTATGTGAGCAGTTACATTCATAGTTTATGAGCATTTCAGCCAGACCATATATTATAACAATTAATGAGGAACATTAATTTTAAGTGGCTAAAATTTTGGTAACCAAAATTTTTATGGCGACGGGCAGTTATTTAGAGTGTCCAATGCGAGCAGTGCATGTATAGGATGGCACATTCCAGTTGAACTTCCTGCGAATAGAATTGAAAGAAATAATTGACTCTACAGCACCTCTGACCTTAATACGGGCCCGAGGTGGGGATCGAACCCACAACTTTTGGCGATCTACAAGGCCAACGTTCTACCGATTGAGCCATCCAGGCACAATCGAACTAAGCTTGAATTTGAATCGAACCAATTTCAGTTGAAGCTGTCACGAAATTTGTATGAATTTGTTTGTATGAAGTCGTTCCCAAACTGCAATGACGTTTTTAGAAATGTACAAGTTTCAGTTTGCAACAAGAAACTAAAGTAAACTGAGAGTAGGATTGTTCAGGAGTTCATATATACTGGCATGCTACGACTTCAAATCTTATGGACACTACCAGATTTCAACTTTTCCCTAGGTCAATGTAGAGTGAGCCAACCTTCCATGTCGTCCGCCTTGAGTTCGTAACAGTATGGGTCCCTGCAGACGCGGACGGGAAGGGCGGTGTAGTTGGCAGGGTCGTCGCAATCGTCCACGACAGCCTCCTCCGGGTAGTCCACGTAACGACTCCGATACAGGTCGTGGAAGGCCTTCTTCAGGTCATCGTTCTCCAGATTCGACAGCGGACTCGCGCAGTGGTAGCACCGAAACGTCTCTCCCCCCGACTCTCCTGAGGAGCCGCCCCCTCAAAAACAAATACACAGTCAAATACAGCTACCAGTAGTAACAGGCCAAGCTGTCAATATACTAAACTGTGTAAATCTTTCAAACTATCAATCAAATTCTAAATTAAAAATACTGGCGATATCACGGTTATATTTTCCTCCTATAAAGTTTACCCACCTCTCCCCCCAGAAAAATTTCACTGGTAATATTTTTCCGGGGGAAGGGATATTTCACCGGTAATATTTTTTCAGCGGGAAAACTTTCCAGGTGGAAATTTCATTACCATTCAACTACCATACCTGAACGGAAGGTGAAATTTCACTGACCCTTATGGAAGCAAATTTGGATACTTGTAAGAGCGATTTCTACAGGCACTTTTGAAAGCGATTTTTAATCCATTTTTGTTTTTAACAAAAAACAGCGATTTTTCGCCAAAACACGTTTTTCCGACGTTTTCTAACAAAAAGTGATTTTGCATGAAAAATTCCGGCGACGAAAAAATTCTTGGAAATTTTAGTCGTAAAACTTATTTCTTGGGCAATTTTCTTTTCTTACCCCTTCCCTTATAGCCAATTTTCTTACCCCTTGTGGACGACTTCGCCGAGGGGTAAATTCCCCCATTCCCCCCCTTGTCCACCTGTGGCAACTACATAGAAAAACCAAAAACCTAAAGTCTGAACAAAAATCCTTGGAACCGAACTGTGAGCGCTTGTCCTGAGTTAACCTTTGAAGTTAGTCTATGCAAATTATATATTTTTAGAAACCTCAGGAGGAGGAGAATCCAGTAAAATCATCATATCCGGTTTATATCCGGTTGCCGGATGCCAAATCGATAAAAACGCTTCAGATTCGGAAAGACAATGTTAATTCATTCATACTCTAGCACATTGGTCCTTGGCCCAAGACATCTCCGAAAATCTGGTCACATCCGGTCTATGTCCGGTAACCGGATGTCTAGGTCACAAAAACTGTACAGCAAGATGGGTAGGTCGTACAGTTTTGCTGATTGAATTTGTAGATTCAGCGGGTCGAAATTAGTCTATATACGAAGTTTTGTCCAATTTGGACCAAAATTGCGTGACTTATGGTCGTATCCGGTGCGACAAAACCGGAAAAATCAGTTTTTCCGGTCTGGTGCTCGGAATTGCGGATAAAAAATGTTAGTTTTGGGCACAATGAATCGTGTCACAACGATATGATTATGACAACGGCTGTCTCCCATAGTTGGCAATCGTGACAACTAAAGTCTGACCAAAAATTCGTTTTTGGCACAAAGAATATTTGTGAGGCTACTTTCATTTTACCGGTGTCAAAGTAATCGAATATCCGGTCGATTTCCGGTTCTGAGCTTTGAAATTTGAGATTTCATGGGCTATTATCTCAGTATCCGGTTGGTCCGGAAGTCAAATTATTTCATTAAAATGTTATTTGGTTTATTCCTAACAAGCCACAACCTCAATTTACTTCATATCTGCTGTAATTTTTGAATGATAGCGTTTTAAAAGTGGGCTGATTTTGCTTGTTTTGTCTAATTGTTAAACCGGACATGAGATTTGATCCCATACGCTTAGCTTTGTCGCATGCCATATAAGTTTTTTTGAACCATTTTTAAAACTCCATCATTCAAAAATTACAGCAGATATGAAGTAATTTGAGGTTGATGCTTGTTAGGGAAAGACAAAATGTCATTTTATTGAAATAATTTGACTTCCGGACCAACCGGATACTGAGATAATAGCCCATGAAATCTCAAATTTCAAAGCCCAGAACCGGAAAACGACCGGATATTCGATTACTTTGACACCGGTAAAATGAAAGTAGCCTCCCAAGTATTCATTGTGCCAAAAACTAACATGCTTTATCCGCGATTCCGAGCACCAGAAAGGAAAAACCGATTTTCCGGTTTTTTTCGCACCGGATACGACCATAAATCACGCAATTTTGGTCCAAATTGGACAAAACTTCGTATATAGACTAATTTCGACCCGCTGAATCTACAAATTCAATCAGCAAAACTGTACGACCTACCCTTCTTGCTGTACAGTTTTTGTAACCTAGACATCCGGTTACCGGACATAGACCGGATGTGACCAAATTTTCGGAGATGTCTTGGGCCAAGGACCAATGTGCTAGAGTATAAATGAATTAACATTGTCTTTCCGAATCTGAGGCGTTTTTATCGATTTGGCATCCGGTAACCGGATATAGATCGGATATGATGGCTTTACCGGATTCTCCTCGTCCTGAGAATTCTAGAAATATATACTTTATATAAACTAACTTCAAAGGTTAACTCAGGACAAGCGCTCACAGTTAGGTTCCAAGAATTTTTGGTCAGACTTTAGTTATCCCTGTCAATGCAGTTTAAAACAGTTAGCAGCTAAGCAATTAGTTTTCCAATTCTACTTTGCGATGAACGGACAGGGACAAACCTTTTTTCTGACTTCGGGCTGTCTGGGAAATAGCACTTAAAACTGATTCCACTAGTGACAGCAAGTGCACGGTTTGCAATAAAATGTTCATTAAGTCCATATTAATTTTAATCCACCAAGCTTTTGAGCAAAAATAGGATTATAGAATCTCCGGTCAATATGTTACTACATTTCCTGAAACAAGATTCGTGCAAATGCGAATCGTGCCATTAACAAACACATGGATGCAAGTTGCCAAGGCTTGATTGAATAGTAAAGTTGCGTTAGGGCGCCTTTGATCTTAGGTCATTTCAATTTTGTTGCGTTAGGGCAACTTTTGCGTTGGGCGCCCCTCTGTTGCGTTAAGGCTACCCAGTGTTGCGTTAGGGCACCCTTGTGTTGACAGTGCACAATACACTGTTCTAAACATTGTATTACGGATATCAAGAGTACCTGATATTGAACTGTTGAAATTATAGGGACAAACATAAATTATTCAAAGATTACAAAGAGTACATAAATGCCACCTTGGTTCTTATATATTCTATTGTTTTTGTCTTGAAAACTGCCATTTGCAGTACGTTATAAATTAGTCATAAAGTAGTATTTAACCATTTTGTTCTTCGAGAGTTTAAGTGCAATCAGTTTGAGAATGTTAGAGGAATTAGGATTTTTTGATAAAAGTATTAGAATTCTTTTTTATAATTCAATAATCCAAATTTTGACATTTTCAACCTTAAAATTATATTGATGTTTCTGATTTGGTGATTTTTCCTCAATCTCAAATAGATAACTGGAAAATTTCAAAACTTGTAAAAATAAAATTCATATTTTTTATGCTTAGCTCGTAGAGACCTCCACTTTGAGGGAAAATTATTTATGGATTGAAGCCAATTTCTCCAAACTCAAATTTTCATACAGCGACTGTTCTGAAATGTTTTCTTACTGAAGCATGCTATTGTAGCAACAAATGCGCATTTAAAGCCACAAATACGCAAACCTGAACTAGCACCTTAAAGTAGTAGAGCTATATATAGTCTGTCACTATATTTTAATTTATTATTGTCTGAACTATATAACTGACTTAACTGTGTACTCGGGCGCCCTAACCACCAATACAAGGGCACCCCAACGCAACTCTTCTTCTCTTTAACTTCGCTTAAGGGCGCCCTTAACGCTACAGCTTCCAAAACTGACCAGTTAACAGCTGTGACTTTAAAGGGCGCCCTAATGCAACAGTAGCCCTAACGCAACGTAATCGATTGAATCACTGTCAGGGTATGACTTACAGAGCCTTTTCAAAAAGGGTAGAGTAGATTAGGGTATAGTTTAAAATAACCGTTCTAACTCGCTTTAACGCTACTAAAGCTGGAGTTTTTTTATTAATTCCTTCATGATAAGGGTCGAGTTAATTTTAACTCTAACTTTTGCCCTTTCTTGAAAAGGTCCGTAGATTATGCAAAGTTTAAATATATGCAAAAATCTCTGTTTAACTTTTCATTTCGGTAAAGAGACACAAGGTAATCCGAAAAATTTAGAGTTAGAGCTGTGTACAGATTGCACGGACATGATCTTTTTCGTTGCTGAACGCAAAATCTACAGTCATTTTTGTCCATTGTAAGTTTGGAAGCTCAACGATATCATGATAAAAGCAGAGCATAGTGTAAAATATTGCGAAAACGACGGAATATATCTGAACACCTTTGTATATGTAGTTTTCATTATAACCTGTGCGTGTATACCTTATTAAACGAAGACCCTGTAAATTTAAACTAAGACGTTTATACAGAAAATCAGTCTTGTCGTAAAGTTGACGAATTATAAGACTCAAACGTCACAGAAAAAGGGAAGAAATGTTGGAAGAAAACTGACAAATGAATGAAGAGGTAGACAACGTTTTCCCCACACAAATTTAAATTTGAATCCAACGGCAATTTAATACGTAGATTGGAGGCCCTGGGATGGGGTCTACGTCTACATCAATTATGAAACATGATATAAATGCGTCCACTATATGGATGTATGTATGTATATTTAGTAGAAATACTAAATAGTACATATTCAGTTGGACCCAAAATGAAAGAGTATATACGTCAGATAATGTAACATTTTAGGGGTGGAGAAATTTTAAAGTCAAAGTATAAAGTGTGTAGTAATGTGGAAAGGGGTAGGTATTGAATGTCAAGGAAGGATTGCTTTTAGTGATAAATATTCACTTTGAGCAACATTTGATTCGAACGACAATTCAAAGTCTTGGTTTGGGCCATTGATGGGGCATTCTTGGCGACCACACTAATCGATATAAGGGAAGCAGGCATAGGTAAGATTGATAGATAAGTCTGTAACGAGAGTTCAGCTGATGGCCCTGTGGTGTAGTAGGTTAGCACGTCTGCCCCGGGATCAGAGGGGCCGTGGTTCCAAACCCGGCTGGGCCAATTCTTTACCTTCAATGGTGAGTGAAAAGCTGAACCTCCCGCTTCCCTTCTTTCTTCTAGGTCTGGTTTCGTGGGTAGGATTGTGCCTGACGCCTCCCGTTCGGGCTTGTCCTTGGTTTCTTCATGGTCCACCAGCCTTGGTAGAAGCGCTGCATCGACATACAACACTGACTGAGGTTCTGGAATACAAATTCGATTTTTCTATCAGCATATCAGAGTCAAAAAAGTTGAATCGATTGTTTAGTTCAAGTTTTTCAGCAATTGAGACAACCTTCTGTGCTGTCGAGTTCGCCAAAGAAGCATAATCGGTTTTGACAAAAATGGAAAAGTCATTGCAAGACGAGACTTGCTTAGCGGACTTGACTGCAACGCAGGACAAACATTAATTAGTTTATCAGTAAACATCGTCTGCTTGAACGTTGAACGTCATACGTTTAGAATTAACAATATATGTAATATTAATCCTAAACCACTTGGCTGTAATCCAATTTTGGACCAAACAAAATTTAAGACTCAAATCAGCGTTTGCCATTCTAATTAACAGTGACCGAAAATTCAATCTAGAAATTTGGGAAATAGCTTGTTGCCCGTTTTCGACAAGTGTACTCCTTTTCTACGCGGTGGTGAGGATAAATTTAATATGAACTATAAAAGGTAATGCAGAAAACAAAGTAAATGAATCAAACGATATTGATTAATATCTCGTTTTGGCCAAAAAAGTTTTATAAAACTTTGTCTTTTGGTGGGAATCGAACCCAGTTTGAATGCTGGCAACTCTAGAAGGCTGACCAAACAACCCCGCATGGAAATTGTTTATGTTATCATTGGAACAAGACCGTAACTTTTCCATCAGTTACTGCTGTGCTAAGCAGTCGATTATACAACTGTGAAATTATTTCCTGTTTTTTTAGCATTTTGAGCCCCTGCCAGCTGCCTTGAATGAACTTGAAAAGGCGTGAAATGACGGGAAGAGAAGGTCAGTTGAGTGAGAGTGACATTGTTCCGAATGGTTAGGTTAATGCTAAATCAGAGGGAAGCCAATTGTTGCAAGCACTGAGGCCAATCCGCTATTGCAGGTTGAGTTGAAACTGAAAGTTTAATATTGCCAAATACGATCAAGGCTTTCGCTTCGACAAACTTCCCTCAGTAAAAACAACCACCCAACTCAAGCCGGACCGGTTGCACAGCCACAAAACTCAAAACTGATACGTTTGGATTATCATCAAAATAATTTTGCATGTTATGAATAATTAACTATATCAGGAAAACAGTAGATAGCTAGTAATGAGTTGCATCCGGACGTGTTTTAGTATATGTAAATATATTTGGTACTTTTTCCTGCTGCGCCTCGGCGCAGCAGGTCTACTATAATCGGTTTTAAAGAGCAGTTAACACGGCGGCAGTGATATTTATATTTCATCCTATAAAATACACACGCTATGTGTTGTGATTTTTCTCTACGTTGATGATATGCAAATTAGTCTTTTATAGAAGAATAAGAACATCATTTAACTTTGATGGCTTGTACACAATTAGGAAACGAATGCAAGAGTAAAAGTTATCAGTTTTCAATTTCCTCGGTTCCGCAAACATTTTTTATGGCGGCACAAACAAAAACATTTGTTTGCAAAGTTTTACAGCGTTCAAACTCGTACTGAATGCATAATTTGTTATTACATATATTATTGATATATTATCGTTCGCAAAATAGGTCTATAATATTGCCTTGTGTCAAACAGACTTGGGGAAAGGGACTAAAGGAAATGTTTAGAAAATCTTGCATTGCAACACAGGAACGTGACTTACAGAAATTGCAGTGTAAACCTTCTAGGAAACCTCTACGTTCTAAGTTTGCAAACGGTAGTGCATTTAAATTTGAACAAGGTTACTAAAGTCTAACCAAAAAATGTAGAAAGCGAAATTGTTTGCTTTATATCTCGTAAACGCTTCAAGATAACTGCCATAAATTATATATTTTCTGAACCGGAATGATGAGATCTTTCTTCTCGTGAAAAAATTTTTTGAAATTTCCCGTGCGATTTCAAAGGGTGCCGCTTCAGGAAAATTTTCCCCTTGTCCGAATGTCCTACACACCAAATTTCAGCTTTTTTGGTTGAAAATTGCGTGAGTTATTACATTTTTTAGATTTTCAACATCCTTTGATCTTTGCCGCTTTTTCGACTTTGACTGGTTGTTACTCGCCACTCGCTCAACGAAAAAATTTTTTCATTGGATTTTCAGGACCGCCTGGGTGTCCGTTTTCATCTGATATACGTGGTATTTCAAAATTTGAAAGTCGATTTTTTCGAAAAATACTGCTTTTTGACCCAAAATTTCGGCAAAGCGAATCCAGCAAAAGTGAATAAAAATAACATAATCATAAACTTCAAGCTGAGCTGAATCCAAGGATATAAAGTTTTCGTGGCTACGACTTATATTGCGCCAGCAATGAATTTTTACACATTTTCCTTATTTCAGCTGGTTTTCGCTAGTTTACGCTGGTTCAGGTAAATCTAGGCGGCAACATCAAAGGAAGCCAAAAACCAGCTTGAAATAAGGGAAATGTTTAAAAATTCATTGCTGGCGCAATATAAGTCGTAGCCACGAAAACTTTATATCGTTGGATTCAGCTCATAATGAACTTTATGATTGTTATTTTTATTTACTTTTGGTGGATTCGCTTTTTTGGGTCAAAAAGTGGTATTTTTCGAAAAAATCGACTTTCAAATATTGAAATACCACGTATATCAGATGAAAGCGGACACCCAGGCGGTCCTGAAAATCCAATCAAAAAATTTTTTCGTTGAGCGAGTGGCGAGTAGCAACCAGTCAAAGTCGAAAAAGCGGCAAAGATCAAAGGATTTTGAAAATCTAAAAAATGGAATAACTCACGCAATTTTCAACCAAAAAAACTGAAATTTGGTGTGTAGGACATTTGGACAAGGAGAAAATTTTCCTGAAAAGATCGTGGTTGTAGCATTTACCAATCCTTCTGGACATATAAAAGCGGCACCCTTTGAAATCGCACGGGAAATTTCAAAAAACGTTTTTCACGAGAAGAAAGATCTCATCATTCCGGTTCAGAAAATATATAATTTATGGCAGTTATCTTGAAGCGTTTACGAGATATAAAGCAAACAATTTCGCTTTCTACATTTTTTGGTCAGACTTTAAACACGTGCAGTCCCGTGAAGCACAAAGCTTACGGTTAAAGCTAATACACTTTTTAGGCTACACTATGCTCGCAGCAGGTCCATAGTTGCCAATGGGTAACTATTTCGTTCTGTTTAATTGTGCAAAAATCTAGATTAATTTTGCACACAACTATTGCTTGTTAACCTAATGACTGAAGATTCAACCCCGCAGAACCGCAACTAGAACGCTTGAGTACAAAATACTGAAAATGCTAAAAAATGTGCAACGTAAAACTGAAATACAGTCATAATGAAGCATTACACTGTTGGTTGGTGCTGAATAAACGTAGTGTTAATCCAGCAAAAAAGTTTAACACTGCAAAAGAGTCGTGTACTGTAGCTCGGAGTGCAACTAGATTTCTGGTCACCATTTTAAGTTATTCCTGTGGAGAAAAAATTTTAAAACTTCACAAAAGTGTATGATATACTGTGCAAACATGCATGGAATCATTCACATGCATACTCTCACACAATGGCCTAGTATACAGTACACACAACATGGATGTATGAAATGCAGCGCACACGCAATGCTTCCATTATGGCAATGTTGAGGACGAATTTGAAAACATAAACCTAGATAATGCATTGGGTCAATTCATAGCGTAAAAATTATTCCTATAAAGATAGCCGGAATCAGACAGAATTGAGGAGAAAGGAATGGAAAAGGAATCGGTTCTGCGGAGAGTCGAACCAGGGATCTCTCGCTCCAGAGACAGGAAATCACCACAGCGCCAGCACGTGACTTCTGGGTCCTCTTTATCTTTGCCGATTCCTCTCCTATTTAAAACATGCATTAACGTGGGGTCGGTCCTGGGGGGGGGAGGTCCCAAAACGGTTAGAGAGAGGGGGCTTCCTCCTTCAAGATGAATCAAGCAGAATTTTCGGAAAACTTGCGCTATTGTTAATTTTATTAGAATTTGCGATTTTCTGAATAGCTTTGTAATAAAAATCTTCAATCTTTGGAAAAAACAAAATTATGGACAATTTTCTCCAATAAATTGAAAACTTTAAGTGCTACATTCCAGCGCGAAGCCCAAAACTTTCTAAAACTTTAGCGTAGAAAGTATTTTTTGTGGTCGTGTTACCTAATTTTTCCGTATTCCTTGTCCCGACGGAAGTAGGGAGGCTCTACCAGAATGAGTAATTCAGATTTCAGTTTTTACTTTCCGACATAACCGTAAGTATCCATCTGCCGAGTTTCGATCCGAGCCGCGAACAGTTTATGTTATCTTTGTCGTAAAATTGGAAGTTTAGTAAAGTCTAAGCATATATATTCTATCCAGCTAATGTAACAGTTCAAATGAACAAAGGGTGGAGGTGATACATCAGGGGTGCGGTACATTGTTTTAAAATATTAAAATAGGGCTGTCAAGAATGTAGCAACTCTGACGTTCGCAGACCCTTGAGTGTTACTCTGACATCCTTTGCTTCAAATTCCTAAGGAGTGGAAAACAGGAAATCTTAACTGTAATTAGACTCAGAAAATAGAGCAAACTCTTTCCACGTAGCACTTTTCTTTCCCTAACATATACATACACGAGGCAGATAACAAAGCAAAACGTTATGCTGCAGAACTATATTTCTACCAAGCTTAGACCCAAGAATAACCTAAGAACAGACGGTTAAGGTGCTTGGTTTGGACCCGATTAAAGTTCAGTTAACAATTACCTAATATTTAACCCGTTTTTGCCCGAATTTTGAAATTTGAGATAGCTGTGATAAAATTGCGCCAGATCGCTTAGTTTGACCATTATCCGTCCTAAAAACAACATTTTGACAGTTTCATGTTTGAATTTCTCGAAATCTAACTTGTTACCATTTTGGGAACAGTGGGCATGAATGGGTACAGGGTTTTCTAAGGTGAAAATCATAATATTCCGCAATTGTACAATCCGTGGCCAATGCTTCCAATCGTTTTTGGATATGCCATTGTAACAAGCAAGGAACAAGCTTTATATACTATCCGCCCGGAGTCCATAGCTAGCGAGCAACATAAGAATTGGGCTCACTCAATATTGAGGAAAATTCTGTTGGTGTCGATAAAATTCAAGAGTTTCTGGCAGCAGCGGGCTGGATGGTAATGAGAATAGAACCAATTCAAAATAAACTGCTCATATTAGTAAACAATAACATTAATATAAAAATTGAAACCACAAATCATACAAACAGTTATGAGCAAAAAAGTGCTTGTTCCCATAACGGGAACAGTGGGCAAAAACGGGTTAAGCCATCGAAGTAGCCTTACGAGACAAGACGACGGCTTGTAAGGACTTGTAAAACTGGCGCCAACCGATAATAGACAGTCTTGGCGATAGTCTTGGTAAAAATGGGCAATGTTGCTGTATGCCACACAAACAGTCCTATGTAGTATATATGTTACGGGCAGATGAGTAAATTGGACACTTCTGAAAGTGTCCAGACAGATAGATAAATTATGCATGTGCGCAGACAGATAGATAAATTCTTGCAATTATCGCATTCTGTCCGGACAGATGAGTAAATTATCTATGTGTCCAGAACGAGGTTGGACAGATGCGTAAATTTTTTAAACTTAGAACTATTAGTACAAAATATGTGTATAAACTGTTATTTAACTTCAGTATAATTGTTCTTCACTTTATTTTTTATAGTTTATGCAAATAAATTAGGTTTATTACTATATTTTATTAGCTTATGGGAAGCTTATTAGCTTCCTCCAGGAAGCGGTTGCCGACATGACCCTCCAGACGGCCAAGTGGAACCAGCACAGCAAGATGGATGAGTCCTACGGCAAAAAGGACACCGGGAATGAGCTGGGCGCACAAGAAAACCCATATAGACAAAGTTTTGAGAGGCCAGGTAAAGCCTACTATGGACCTCCAGGAAGCGGTTTCCGACTTGACCCTCCCGACGGCAAAGTGGAACCAGCCCAGCAAGATGGGTGGGTCTGACGGTAAAACTGACTGCGGGAATCGATTCTCCGTGCCAGAAAACCATTGTATGGAAGATTTGAGCTTTCAAGGTTGAATAGATAGCGAGAAATTTCGATTTTTCATTTTTCGAATTTTCGCCATTTTTGACGGGCCACTGTGGTCGCTAGGGAAGTGATAGAGAAACGCAACCTGGACCGTTAGTTATTTCGATATATGTAATTTCTGAATATAAAAAGAAATCAGCTCCAGCTCGTAACGTTCGACCTGAGCGACGACCACAAAAATGGTCACTTTTCGCTATGAGCCGACTTTGCGGCGCCACTGCGGCGCTGTGGCGCAGCTGCGGCGCAAAAAAAGTTGCGATTCTTAAATTCCGTAGAGGGTACTACTAGACCCTATAGCCCTTTAGGTTGGCCCACCGCTGCAGATCACGTGAAAGCGGCGAACATTATGTACAATACAACCATCAAATAGGAGAAACCGGAAAAAAAACATCGCCGCCATAACCGGTCCGGGGCGCAACTTTTTAACGGTAAGTGATACGGGGCTGAAACTTCACAGACATACTAAACTCGATGTGCTCTACAATTTGCGCATGAAATCTGCGCAGGATCTGCGCAGGATTTTGCGCAGCTTCTGCGCAGCTTATTTTACACTGTCTCCAGCCACTTTTCACACATATTATAGGGGTCGCTGCCGCGACCCCTATGATAAAGTTTAGAATAATACTGAAGTTAAAAATTACAGCTATAAACACAAATATTCTCCATTATTACTTCTTAGTTTAAAAATTTACGCATCTGTCCAACCTCGTTCTGGACACATAGATAATTTACTCATCTGTCCGGACAGAATGCGATAATTGCAAGAATTTATCTATCTGTCTGCGCACATGCATAATTTATCTATCTGTCTGGACACTTTCAGAAGCGTCCAATTTATTCATCTGCCCGTAACATATATATTAAAAGGCATAACAGAAACCTCTCTATTGGGCAGGCTTTCAGCTGAAAACCTTGCAAAAGCAAAGACGAGTCCATTTGAAATTAGCAGTTTTCACATTTACGTCTCAGCAAAATTAGTAAGAAACAACTAATGTCAGAAATCACTTAGTAGGAAAAAGGCGCCAAATAATATGGGCTTGCGTTGCCTGGAGACCTTAGACAACGGTAACCGCATTAATTTACTGCCCGCTGTACAAAGAGTGCTCATCAAATTATGATAGAAATGTAGTCTGTGTCTGTGGTTTCTAATAAAAACTAAAACCTACATATATAAATCTCAATAAATCAATAGTCCTTTACAAAATTCAGTTTGAGCAAAAGTGTTAAAGCTTGAAATTAGGATTCAGGATTTAAGGAATCGAAGAAAAGTGTAGGTTTAGTGTCATGCGTAGAACGCTCTATCACTGAGCTACGTCCCAGGACGACGAGACTAGTTTATTACGCTGATTTCAACCTTTTGGAGTTCAGGTTAACACTGAACACTGATATTTAACGTTAGATTTGTGTGGATTTTGTGTACCATCAGAGAGTGATGGAAGAGTGGAGACTGTTGAGCCGTCGTCAGTCAGGAAAGGAATGGAGGAGAGGAGCGGGAGCGAACCACACCCTCTTTCTCAAGGCGGCGAGAAACACTCAAAGAGGCCGCCAGACTTGGAGGTTTGACGCGACTGATATCAATCTAGGGTTGCGCCGTTAGCGAAATTACGGGGCCGGGGCCGGGCCGGGGCCTTCCCAAAGTGCGGGGCCGGGCCGGGGCCGGGCCGGGCCCGGCCCGGGCCCGGCCCCAAGCCCCGGCCCCGTTACACGGCCCCGGCCCCGGCCCCGTTACATGGCCCCGGCCCCGGCCCTGTTACACGGCCCCGGCGGCCCCGACGGCCCCAGCGTCCCCAGACTCCATTTAACAGCCTTTTGCTTACCCCTTTGCAAGAGTATTGGCAATATACCTCATACTGGCAGTCTTTATGCCTCATTCGGATCCTATGTTTAGTACATTGCGAGTCATTTCTCTATTCAGAAGTCCTATCTTCAGCAGTTCAGCACAGCTTAGGCAAGGTTTTTGTGCTCAAATTATGTAAATTAGGTTTATACAATATTTAAGCAGCAGAACTGACAGCCTACACGCAGTCTTTGCCTGTCAGCAATCTAAGCGGTTGCTGAGTTTTGAGCACCAGTGTTGCTTAGGAGCTACACATATATAGGTGCATTAGGGAATTAAAATTAAGTAGTTAGCGTTTGACAGACGAATCATGAAATTACAATAAATGTTTGGCTTTTCCATTAATTTGGCATGAAGTAGGAAGAACGTAGGTTGTATTGCTGAACCAAACACTGTAATTGTGCTACATTGTTATTTTGTATGCTAAGGGAAGGGAAGACAAGCGCCTGCTCAGAAATCAGAAACCTTTACTTAGGTATTTAAAAAATAATTCCAGTTCGATATCAAAAGAAATAACTACTGACAAGTCAATCATTTCGCGATTTCGCAAAATAATAATCTAAAATTGGTTTTCTAATTTTAATCTGTCAATAGTTCAAAATAAGTTTGCAGTATAAGCTTTGATTTCTTTACAATACAACATTATCTTGCGACATTAACTCCTATTTGACTAGTGAAACTAACGAAATATCAACAAACGGAATTGAGATTAGTTTTCTAAATAGATAAGAGACTAACTTTAACTTTCCTACCTATCAACTTTTCTAAGCAAACCTTGCTGAAATGAAAACAAAATGCTTCTGGTGCGATCAAAAAACTGGAATATCTCTAAGTCTAAATTTAATATAGTATATATTATTATATTTTATTTAAATTAATTTATTTAGCAATAATAGTAATTTATTTAGCAATAATAGTAATTTATTTAAATATCTAATTATACATTCAAAATAACTAGCAGAATATAGGGAACGTGAAGCATTATACAGAAAGTTTTTTTATATTTCGAAAGTTTACAGGAATTACTGAATTATTATTAATTTTAATTAATTAGATAATTACAAAATTATGCGGGATTTTGCGGGATAGGATTTATCAAATTTGCGGGACTACGAGATCCCGCGGGACGGAACAAGCAAATTTAGTTCGGGGCCGGAGGGGCGGGCAGAAAAATTTCGTCCCGCGTCCATCTGTGGCTGGCACAACGTCACGTTACAGAGAATTGTGTGCTGTGCTTAGTGATGTTTTAGCACCTGAAACTGGAACTGAAAATATTTTCAGTCAGTACGCATTTCAGTTTCAGTACCTAAAACTGAAACTGAAACTGAAATTTATTTGGATGAGACCTGAAACTGAATCTGAATTTGAAGTTCCTATGAGCAACCGTCTGAAACTGAAAATCAAATAAAATGAGACCTGAAACGGAAACTGAAAATCAGATAGAATTAGACTTGAAACTGAAACTGAATTTGAATCTGAAATTCCGACGAGCAACCGCCTGAAACTGAAATAAAAAGGCTGCCTGAAATATCACTACTACATACGCCAAGAAATAGCCATATGCACAGCAGAAAATATATACATAATAAAGTATGTTATATACGTCCTGACGGCCCGACGGGGCCCACGGGGCCGCCGGGGCTTACGGGGCCGCCGGGGCCCACGGGGCCGCCGGGGCCGTGTAACGGGCTCGGGCCCCAAAGTCAACGGGGCCGGGCCGGGGCCGGGCCGTTAAAAAATTTTGCGGGGCCGGGCCGAAACGGGGCCGGCCCGGCCCCGGCCCGGCCCCCGGCCCCGTTACACGGCCCCGGCGCAACCCTATATCAATCATGTTGTAATGCTCGTACTGAAATTACCTAAACCATTTTGGCAGAATCACAACAAATGACAATTGACAACTTCTTCCGGAAATTGCCTGGTCCGCTAGCAACTAATTTTTTGCTAACGAAAAGAAAACCTAATGTTGTCGAATTTTCTAAGATATGTTTGAAGAATTGAGTTTCTGCCACGTTTCTTTTGTAAATGACATTTTCTGATTGTTCCGTGTGGAACTGGTGCATCTGATCAGTGCGACCTCGGACCGGACAATCCTGGAGAGCAAACTCCCCCACAGAAATGGTGGACTGTGAACGAGTCCTGGAACTGAACCTAAAAGTTGGCAAAGGAATTCCGGCCCACTTGCGGATCTGTTCCCTCCACGATGAGGTCGGTCAAGTTCCCGACGTTTTGGTGTCTGACTAAGCTTGTTAGAACCGGCCCGGCCCAATAGTTCTCCCAACTTGTCCCAAAGCCACTTTTGAGTCAGAAAAATATTTTTCAATGTTTTGGATCTAATGCTTATTCCGGAATTTGTCAAAAGCCATTTTCTTAATCTGGTCCAACTCTTATATTGCTTGTACACGTTTCTGCTTGTTTCTGGTACACTTCTGACGCTTCTTCGCTTTCTGCAACTGAAGGAGTGAATTCCGATGTCGCTGGCTACCCTGTGCCAGTTTTCCTCTATTTTTCATGTATGATGCATACAGACACTCCGGGTTATGTATAGCAGATATCACTTAGTGTTGTGGTTCAGAAGACGGCCGGCCGACTGTTTCTGACCCGGCTGGCCAACAACACTGGTCCCTTAGTCTTGTAGTTTTACCGTGGATTACACCAGTAAAGCATAAGAATAGCTGCGAATCGCAGAAGTCTAACTACTAGTTTTCCAGTCAAAAATAGGTCTTAGTCTTCGGCCATTCCGCATCAAATCTAAAACTTAGTTCAGGATTAGGAAGAGTCTGAGGTGGAGGCTCCATATTCGCCCAGCCAAGAGACTACAATAAGAAGAGTGGGAAACTCAACCCTTCCTAATAGATTAAGCATGCGAGAAGCTCGAGACATTAAAGTCGAAATCTCGGGGGCGGTACCGCTTTACGGTGTTAACCATGACATGCGTTTGAACTAAAACTAATATCATTGGCTAATCACTCACCCCCTGTCAAAACACCCTCCGAGATCTCGGAGGGGGTTTTGACATGGGGTGAGTGATTAGCCAATGAGATTAGTTTTAGTTCAAACGCATATCATATGGTTAAACAACGTTAAGCGGTACCATCCCCGAGATTTAACGTGTCGACCACCTTGCAGGCTTAATGTATTAGGAAGGGCTGAGTTTCGCACTCGTCCTTTCCTTATTTCCTTTCGTTTATTTATTCGTTTCCTTATTATAGACCCTTGGTTCCACTGATCTGCACAGACGGCGGCCCTAAACTCCCGCCCCTCCCAAACAGAAACAAACACTTCCTTTAATGATATCATTAAGTAATTTCAAAAAAATATACATACATAGAAATTCTTACAACTAATTCTTACAATTTACTAATTACAAACATACCAACCAACGCACTGTTTCACACATAAAAACTAAGTCGTATCCAAAACGATCTAACAATTAATTTCTGCCATGTATAAAAGAACAACGTCTCCCAGAAATAATGCATTCAGTCGGAAAACCAGCAACTCATTTAGAATAATAATTTTTAGATAGCATTTGACGTAATAGCATGTCAGATTAACCCACAGTCCACTTGGCGCACCTGACTAAACAACATACACTGCTTTGAACTAAAGTCGACGCGCCAAAGGCACTGCTAGGTTCAGAGCAATGGCCAGGAGACAGTCGCCAGTCAAAGACAGAGTCCTAAGAAGGATGGAAAAGGAGACTTGACGGTTGCTATTGAGACAGTGTCCAGACCCAGGCTCCCCTCTGGTTCCTGGTCCAGGAAGGAAACTCCCAAGACTAGAACTGGGAGCTGAGTCGACGCGGCTGTGAAGCGGAGGAGGAGGAGGAGGAGCTGGTGGGCGTCCAGGCCTCGATCTTCGGCCGCGTCGTGCTGTAGGGGACGTACTGTCGATTCGTCCCGGACCAGTTCTGCTCGTGGTCCAGCATCCAGACTCGACGCGTCGGCGGATGGGTCGACGGCGGTTCGTCCGTGTTGTAGTGGAGCCAGCGGTGCCTGAAACGGAAAAGAACACAATGGAATAGAGACAAATGGCACCGGAACGGAACTATAACTCTAACATAATACTGTCCATGTCCAGAAAACACTATATAATATGCCTGGGCTTTTCCTAGGCTTTCCCCCACCTCACTATAAGGTGCCCAGAAAATGCCAAATTTTAAGCACTTTTGGACAAATTACTCAAATAGTTTCCGACTTGCCAGGAAGTTATTGGACAAAATCGTCTATTTTTGTACTCAAACCCAATGCACTTTTAGCATTGTTACAGCAGTATATACATGGCTACAGTATATACAGAAAACTGGGTATCTTTACTACGTTTTTTGCAATTTTAGATCATTTCGGATTCCCTCACTGGGAATAGATAGATAGGAAAAAACGAAACCGTCTACGCCTAGCAATCCAGACCTACAGGACTGTCAAGTCACTCAAATTTTCCAAAGGCACGTGCGTATGGTTGTACGTAATATTATATACTTGCTATATATACGTATATATAAAATAAGAATCCAAGTGGCAAAAACGCCTACAAAAGCAAAACCTTACCATTCAGGAGGGACCATAGAACCATCATAATTCAAATACACACTCTTGCTGTATTCCACCCATCGGCTTCGACCTAACAAATAACAAAAATCTACGTATATATATATGCGTACGTGCGTACACGCATGTGTGCATAGTCCAGCATGTATGAACGTTTACGCACTTGATCATCAACTGAAGTGAGCTGAGTTTAACAGATCCAGCATGTCCCACCCTAGAAAATGAATGGCGTTTTCCAAACATAAAATCTTACAGTAGAGGAGCCCAGGGCCAACACTAAATCTATTTCTCCGTCGATTTGTTGTGAATCTGGACCTCCAGACAAGACATTCCGCATCACATAATTAATATGTATCACATAATAATACGTATCACATAATATTTGCCCACTGAACATTTTTAACTTTTACCAGACAATTTTACAAATTCTTAGAACTATATATCATGTGAAAGTTTGAGACCAACCGGTTGCATGGATGTTGCTGCATGTTCAAGTTTCATGGAGAAAAAGACACAAACCAAATTATAGAAACCGAAATAGCGATTCTCACCGAATGGATGGAATTTGGAAAACAAATTTTACCAGATGATTTTGGCTGCTAGACAATAAAACTGGGGGAGGGTGAAGGGGATCGACTCGGAGGAAGGATTCCCAAAAATTGCCAACCCCCCCTCCTAAATGTTCGATGGTTTACAATTTTTGGCCATTCTTTTTATCAAAAATAGAGCGAACAAGCATAGACCTTTGACAGAAGGGACACCCATGGAGAGACCACAATGTTATGTGAGAATGCAGTAAATACAACGGGGTCGACCTTTAAAGCTACTCGCGTGATGCTTGCTAGAAATATATGAGCATGTTAGAAGACAAAATATTATTAAACAAGACTAAGTATACAAGTAACAAAAATGCTCCCCAGACTGGCATTTTTTTAGAGTTTTGAAAGTGGGGGGGGGGGAAGTGGGGGGGGGCTTCCGAAAAGGGGGGGGGGGGGGAGCCAAATCTAAAATATACCGAAATTTTTAGCGACAAATCAGCATTTTTAAGCTAAAAACGCAAAAAATCGCTGTTTTTCAGCTTAAAATGAGCTTATAAGTCCATAAATTAGCTAAAAATTGAGAAAATTTTTGAAAATGTGACCTCAAAATTAAAGAACCACAAAACAAAACAAAGATTAATGTGGACTATATTTATAAAATTATGACAGTAAAATTGTAGACTGTTGTGGTGTGTGGATTACTATATAAGTGCATCATAATTTTTTGACACTTTTGGGCGTCCGACCCCCAAAAAAGTGGGTGGGGGCTTGCCGAAAAGTGGGGGGGGCTCCGAAAAGTGGAGGGGGAACCGAAAAGTGGGGCCCCCCACCCCCCCCACTAAAAAAATGCCAGCCAGAAAAGAGCTTAATAAGTGTGAGTACTGGTTCGTCTATGAAAAATTCCTGTTGTGAAAGTATATAAACAAGTTTGAAAAATGCGGGGTACTACCAGACGTTATACCCCTTTAGGTATATATATATATACGGCCTCCGCTGCAGATTACCTGAAAGAGGCGGAATGCCAGGACAATACATTAAATAGGAGAAACCGGATAAAAACATCGCCGCCATAACCGGTCCGGAGCGCAACTTTTTAACGGTATATATTTAAGTGATACGGGGCCGAAACTTCGCAAGCATACTAAACTCGATGTGCTCTACAATTTGCGCATGAAATCAGCGCAGGACTTCGCGCAGATGTTACACTGTCTCAAGGGACTTTTGACACATATTATAGGGGTCGCTGTCACGACCCTATGATACCGACGAAATAGCGATCATTTTGATAGTATCGATTTCCAAACTTATCCACTCCCACCAAGTTTCCATCCTTTAACGTGTCCGTTCTAAAATAAAGCAATAAAATGCATAAAAGCATAAAGCATCAATTACACTGGCTGGCATTTTTTAGGGTTTTGAAAGTGGGGGGAGGGCGAGTCCAAGGTATAACATACAAAACTTTTAGCCAAAAATTACCATTTTTTAGGTAAAAACACAAAAAAATCGCTGTTTTTAAGCTTAAAATTAAAATTAACTTAACCGTTCATAAACTAGCTAGGAATTCAGCAAATTTTTGAAAATTTGACCTCAAAAACTTAATTTTTCGACACTTTTGGGCGAGAAAGTGGGGAGGAGGGGTGGTGCTGCCAAAAGTGGGCCCCCCACATTTTTTGGGCTTCCCCACCAAGGTGCCCAGAAAATGCGAAATTTTAAGGAGTTTAGGTCAAAATTTTCCGGCTTGTCCGGAATGTTTTGGTCAAAAATCGTCCATTTTGGTACTCAAACTTAATTTTTAAGCGCATTTTTGGAATTTTTTTAGACCATTTTATTACCCCCCCCACTTTTGGAAATCTCTCTCTCTGTCTCTTCGGGAATCTCGCTAAGCATAGATTGGTGTTGCCACCATTGCTTCTCCCCATCAGTCATATCTAGTAAGACTTTTGTACCTCCCCCCCACCAATGGAGGGAGGGGACTCCCCCCACCCCCCACCCCAACTTTTTCGCCTAAAATAAACCCAGATACGTACGTATATATTATATTCAAACTATATAACACCCTTTTCATCTTGCGGGAACTATAATGAGTGTCAGACGGGTATAATATATAATATACATACGTATATATATACAACAAGTAACAAAAATGCTCCGCACAAAAGGGGATAATATGTGTGTTGGGCCTATGTCTATCCTTTAAATTCCGGTTGAGAAAGGCATAAATCCGATACCGCAAAAGTTGCTCAGCTCATTTAGGGCTTTCATTTGATACCAAATTTTACCACTTTTGAAAAAATTTTATTTTTGACCCAAAATCGCCTAAGTTCCCACCCCACCCCACCACAGTACTCTACAGCCACTTTGGGTACGCGGTTCTATGACAAAAGTTGCTCAGCTCACTTAGGGCTTTCATTTGATATCAAATTTGACCACTTTTGAAAAATTTCATTTTTGACCGAAAATCGAGTCCCCCACCCCACCCCACCACAGCACTCTACAGCCACTTTGAGCATGCAGTTCTATGATAAAAGATGCTCAGCTCAGTTAGGGCTTTCATTTGATATCAAATTTTACCACTTTTGAAAAATTTTATTTTTGACCCAAAATCGCCTAAGTTCCCACCCCACCCCACCACAGTACTCTACAGCCACTTTGGGTACGCAGTTCTATGACAAAAGTTGCTCAGCTCAAATAGGGCTTTCATTTGATATCAAATTTTACCACTTTTGAAAAATTTTATTTTTGACCCAAAATCGCCTAAGTCCCCACCCCACCCCACCACAGCACTCTACAGCCACTTTGAGCATGCAGTTCTATGACAAAAGTTGCTCAGCTCGCTTAGGGCTTTTATTTGGTACCAAATTTGACCACTTTTGAAAAATTTCATTTTTGACCATTTGACCCTCCCACCCGACTGATTTGTCAAACGGCAGAGTAGAACCAGTCCAGCAATATATGCACGTCGGACGGCAAAACGGATACCGGGAATGAGCTGGGCACACCAGAAAACCCCTGTAGACAATGTTTTGAGAGGCCAGGTAGAGCCTACTATGGACCTCCAGGAAGTGGTTTTCGATTTGACCCTCCCGACGGCAAAGTGGAACCAGCCCAGCAAAATAGGTACGTCGGACGGCAAAAACGATGCCGGGAATGAGCTGGGCGCAACAGAAAACACCTATACACAAAGTTTTGAGAGGCCAGGTCGAGCCTACTATGGACCTCCAGGAAGCGGTTTCCGACTTGACCCTCCCGACGGCAAAGTGGAACCAGCCCAGCAAGATGGGTGGGTCTGACGGTAAACCTGACTGCGGGAATCGATTCCCCGTGCCAGAAAACCATTGTATGGAAGATTTGAGCTTTCAAAGTTGAATAGATAGCGAGAAATTTCGATTTTTCATTTTTCGAATTTTCGCCATTTTTGACGGGCCACTGTGGTCGCTAGGGAAGTGATAGAGAAACGCAACCTGGACCGTTAGTTAGTTCAATATATATATGTAATTTCTGAATATAAAAAGAAATCAGGTCCAGCTCGTAACGTTAGACCTGAGCGACGACCACAAAAATGGTCACTTTTCGCTATGAGCCGACTTTGCGGCGCCACTGCGGCGCTGTGGCGCAGCTGCGGCGCAAAAAAAGTTGTGATTCTTAAATTCTTTAGAGGGTACTACTAGACCCCATAGCCCTTTAGGTTGGCCCTCCGCTGCAGATCACGTGAAAGCGGCGAACATTACGTACAATACAAGCATCAAATAGGAGAAACCGGAAAAAAAAACATCGCCGCCATAACCGGTCCGGGGCGCAACTTTTTAACGGTAAGTGATACGGGGCTGAAACTTCACAGACATACTAAACTCGATGTGCTCTACAATTTGCGCATGAAATCTGCGCAGGATCTGCGCAGGATTTTGCGCAGCTTCTGCGCAGCTTATTTTACACTGTCTCCAGCCACTTTTCACACATATTATAGGGGTCGCTGCCGCGACCCCTATGATACATTAATTCACACTAACCTGTAAAGTGTCTCCAATGATCCCAGAATGCCCCCATTTTTCTTGATGATTTCTCTAAACTTCAAAAGTTTATCAATGGCAAAGAGTCTAGCTAAAGGATGACTCATTGTAAATATAAACGTCACGAATTGCCTAAAAAGTAACTATAATAACTTGAAAGAACATGAAACAAAAACTTTTGGAAAATTTTGAACTTTTTCAGGGTGGGGTCTGACAAATTCAGGGGTATAATCATTTATATACTTTAGGGGTTAAAAGACTTTCTAACATAAAATCGCCAATAAAATTTGGCGAAAAATTATATACCTACGGTGGCTTGCGGGGGTGCCGGTTTCGGCAAAAATACCAAATTTAATGTATATAGGTGCTGAACCGCGACGTGAAGAGCACCGAACTCGGTTTTTGGGAGGTGAGCCCGTGGGAAATTATTTTCCGACGCTCCCTAACCGCGAAAATGGGTTCTACGGAGTTTTTGCGGGCCAGGGAGGAATTAGTCCATTCCATCCATCCATCCATCCATCCAGGGAGGAATTCAAATTCGGACTCCGTTTTTCCGCCCGACCCTTCCATAATGACCATTTCTTGTATTTCCGAAAGATATAATGGATTGTGGCGGCGGCAGAAATCTTCGAGTGAGAGGACAATTTCGAGGACGTCGAGGCAGGCCACGCGGTCGCTATGTAGCTGCTCCTGGCGGGCCAATAATTACGAGGGATCACATACCCCGCGTCTGTTTTCTTGCCCTCCTCATCTATATACATGAATTTGAAAAGTCTACATCTCACCAGGGTATTTTTAGGGATTTTTTCCGGGGGGGGGGAAGAAATTTTCGGGGGGGGAAGAGTTTTTTGCAACAATGAGCCAAAAATGGTATTTTTTGGCGTATTTTGCATGGTGAAACACAAAAGGTACTCAAAAATGCCAGGATTTAAGCTAAAAATAGCTATTTTTACGAAAAAAGCTCCGGCGAAGCAGGAAAATTTTGAAAATTGGCCTATTGTTGGCAAAAATTTGGGCCTCCAAAAAATCCCGGGGGGGGGGGGAAGCAAAAATGGGATGGGGGCGATTTCGGTGGGGGAAGGTCAATTTCGGTAAAAAATGAAATAAATGTAAAAAATACCCTGTCTCACGGTTACTACAGATAGACACCTGCATTCATAGGTGTACCTTCAGAAAATGTTGGGGGTGGGGGTAGCTGAAATTGGGCTGGGTGGGGTCATCCGGTTTGGAGTGGGGTGGGGTCCGGAAAAATCGAGTTTGGGGGAGGGGGTAAAAACTTTTTCTGCAAAATTTTAAGAAAAAAATGTGCGAATTTGCAAAAAGCGTTATTTACAACCAAATATATACTATCAATATTACAACATAATTGGTAATTTTTTCGAAAAAAATGGAATTTTTGTGCAAAATTTCGAATTTTTCCTAATTTTGAGCCAAAATTTTGAAAATTTGGAGGGTGGCGTCTGGCAAAGTTGGGTGGGTGGGGTCTGAGATTTGGCCATTTAGGGGGAGGGGTCTCCCCCCCACCTGGCATCCAGGTACACCTATGCCTGCATTCGGACGGCAATACGGATACCGGGAATGAGCTGGGCAGTGGCGGATCCAGGATTTTGAAAAGGGGGGGGCCCGCTGAAAAATTTTTCTGGGGGGTAACCAAATTTTTCCGGGGGGGGGGGTGGTAAAAATTTGCTTTTTCCAGGAACAAAATATTTTTACAAGAGAATATTGTGTATGGAAAGGTTAGTTCACTTGCCAATTGGAAAACAACTATATCCCGTGAGTGAAGCAAAGCATGGAGAATTTATATACACAAGAAGCACACGGGGGGTCTGGGGGCCAGAGCCCCCCAGAAGTTGAAGAATTTTTTGAAATTGGAAAAAAAATCCGTCATGCAAAGTTTTGAAAAGATTAAATAAATAAAATGGAGATGCACGTGTATATATAGTAACTTAAGAAGTGAAAAACTTGCAGTAAAATAGTATAAGTATATATATACAAGGAATGGTGGAAATAAAGAGGACAAGCTACAATGGTGGCAATAAAGAGGACAAGCTACAAGGGCAACAAAGATAATGTGCGAAACGGGGGGTCTGGGGGGCGGTGACCCCCAGAAGTTGAAGAATTTTTTGAAATCGTGGAAAATTCAGCAATTTAAATGTTTAAAAAGATTAGTTAAGATGAGATGAGTTATTGAGTTGTATAATCGATCAGTGGAAAACCAGAACGGGAATTGGATGCTTTTCAGAATTTTTCACTTCCACGATTTATTCTAGAACACTTTCAGAAGCTGCCAATTATCTTGCATTGCCCTATATATACGTTATGAAAGCAAAATAAAATTTGTAATGTACGTATATATATATATATATATATATATATATATATATATATATATAAGCCTGTATATAAACTGAAAGCGTTGAGTACAATTAATTATATACTTACAAAACAGGAAAGGAAACAAAATAGAAGACACTTTAAGAGACAGAAGTTCGGTCACAGAACAAGTTCCTTTATAAAGCAGCACGGAAGTATATATAAGTGCGCCGCAGGCGAAATTTTTTAAAAATTTGTGGAATTTATTAAAACTATGCTTAATTTTTACTCGAAATATGCATTATAGACAGCTGAAAAAATTTTCTAGGGGGGCCCGGAATGTCAAAGGAGGGGGCCCAAATCGCAAAGGCCCCCCCCTGGATCCGCCACTGGAGCTGGGCGCACCAGAAAAGAAAGAAAGAAAGAAAGAAAGAAAGAAAGAAA